>JAOWAV010000005.1:29336051-29359433 GCA_028571045.1 Scolopax bukidnonensis
AGGGCAGGTTGGAGGGGGCTTGGAGCAACCTGGTATGGTGGGAGGTGTCCCTGCCCAGGGCAGGGGGTGGCACTGGATGGTCTTGAAGGTCTCTTCTGACCCAAACCTTTCTATGATTCTACAAAATCCAGAAGGGTCTCATGGTGGGGGCTGCCAATGCAGGGAGGGGGCCACCCGCTGCTGCTCTGGGGAGTTTCTGATGATGCTGTTGGAAACGGTTGGGGTTTCAAGAGCGGGGTGGTTGTGTGAACCCCTGTCTCCTACATTTGGGGCTCGGCTTCTGACCCGCTGCTCTGTCCCTGCCAAGCAGCAGAAGGAGGCAGAGGTGGCCAGCCTGGCACAGCGGGCTACCGTGCTGGCTGGCCGGGTGGAGGAGCTGAGCACCCCCAGCGCCCTGGATGCCCGCGCCGTGCCCACGCTCAGGAAGCAGCTCTGGGACCTGGAGGCCAGCGCTGCCGAGCAGCGGAAAGAGCTGGAACATCAAATGGCCACTGTTGATCACCTGGAGCAGGTAACGCAGCCCCGAGCTGGGCTGGGACCGGCTGTGCTGGGGACGGTCATCCCTGTCCCTTCCTTGTCCCTCCAGGGGGGTGCGTAACCGCTGTGCATTCATCTTTCAGCTCCACCAGAGGCTGGAGCTGGAGATAGAGCGGATGAAGCAGATCCACCAGAAGGAGCTGGAGGACAAGGACGAGGAGCTGGAGGACGTGCGACAGTCCTGCCAGAAGAGGGTAGGTTGGCACCGGGTGGAGGGGACAGTGCTGGGTGCTCCCCCTCGAGCAGTGCAGAGGAGGAAGAGGAGCGGTTCTTGGGGGTCCTTCCTCCCCAGGAGGTGCTGCTTCTGCACCACCAGCCCAACATGAGCCCCGGTGGTCCCTCTGGGGTTCAAAATTAGGGTGTGAGTCCCTGGAGGGGCTGATGATGGTGTGCGAGAGCCATGTGTGATGCAGCACGGGGGCATGGTGCTCCCAGTAACACCAGCATCATGCCAAGGACACCAATTCCAGCCAGCCAGGGCTTTGTATTCAGTGATAATGAACAGAAAATACCTTTCAAGAGGGCCTCAAGGTTGGTGGCATGCAATCACAAATTCCAATTTCTTCGAATTCCCCCGGGTGTTTGATTCAGGGCTGTGTGGTAGCAGCCAGTTCCTATTAAGCCTGGGGCATACCTGGCTGTCGATAGGGAATTAACATTGCTGAGGCTTAATGAAGCACTTGGTGGGGCTTTGCATGTGCTATTTTAGGAAGGCAGGACGAGTGGAAAGGCAAACGAGGCAATCTCTGCTCCTGCTCCTGTGCCCTGAGCTGTAAGGCTCTGTGTGACATGGAGGGGGGACTGTCACCCACTGCAGATGCTGCTGTTTCCCACCCCTGCTGCCTTCTCATGATGCACCCCACCTGCTGGATGGTGCTGCAGCAGCTCAGTGCTGCTCTCTCCCCCTCCCCACTGGCCATTTTTTTGGCAAAGCTCTGGGCTGGGCTCCTGCTGGGGTCCTCCCTGCCCTTCTGCACCTCTCTCTCTGTTTCATTGCCCTGCGTGGAGAGCAAGGTACCGTCAGCATCACCAACGGAGATGCAGTGCCTTGTGGCTGCTCTCGGCTGATGGGGCATCATTCATCCTTTCTCTCCCTCGCCCTGCGTGGCCTGAGTATTATTTTCCAAATGAGTAAATAGCAGAGATGCTCTGGAGAGCAATCGATATTCGGCAGCCTGCTCCTGCTCCCTTTTTTTAAGCCCTGTTTCTGAGCAGCAGCTGGGGATGCGGGAGGTGGCAGGGGCAGGGAGGGCTGTGGGGAGCTGTGCCAGGGTCACAGCCTGGCACATCTGCTCCCGCGGGCACAGCCACCCAGCTGCTCGCAAGAGGAGGAGCAGGCTGTGAAATGGGCTGCCTTGCTTTGATAGCACGTTTCCACCACCACCACCACCCCCAGCTGGACCTGCTGGACCTCTCACAGCTGCATGGCTGAGCCCCAGGTCCAGGTCCCTCCTGCAAAGCACTTGCCATTGCTGTGGCACCCCCGGGATGGTGATGCTGGAGCAGGGGGATGCTGACTCCTGTGCTCAGTGCTGGTTCTCAGGCTTCCTTCCCACCCAGGAGCAGCACAAACCCTGCCTTGAAGGGCTTTAAGGGCACATCTCTGCCACTGGTGGAGAGTTGGGGTGTGCTACCTGCCTGGCTTGTGGATGCCTTGAGGAAAGCTGGAGAGATTAAAGCCAACCCCTCTTCCAGCTCAGCTGAAGGCCCTATGTTATTCTTCCAGAGCTGCAGGGACAGCCCTTGGGGACCTCGCAGGCAGGCTGGCTCAAACAGCTCATCGTGTCCCCAGAAGTCCTGCAGGCTCCTGGACTGCTAACCCTTGGTCCTCTGGAGTGCTGCTGGGGGGTACCACGGGCTCTGGGGTACCCAGCACCACCAGCAGTGATGGAATGCTTGGGTGCACAACCTCTCCCAGAGCCTGCCCGGCCACCTGCGTCCCCACCACAGTGGTGGCCGTGCCCTGCTGGGGTGTGTGGCTTTGTCAGGGGCTGGCCAGGCTCTGAGCATCGCTGGGGTTGTCTCCTGCACACAGCTCCGGCAGCTGGAGATGCAGCTGGAACAGGAGTATGAGGAGAAGCAGATGGTGCTGCATGAGAAGCAGGACCTGGAAGGGCTCATCGGCACCTTGTGCGAGCAGGTAAGAGGATGGTGTGTGCCCCGGGGGGGTTGGCAGTGGGGACAAACGTGCTCCCCTCTCCTTGTTGCTACCTCCTGGCCAGCCAAGCCGCTTCACTGGCCATGCCCGGGCTCAAAATGGGGGTGTGAATGCACGAATTTGTGTGGAAAGGGCAACTTCCCCCATGTGCAGCCAGCTGTGATGCTCTTCATCCCCCACCATTTCCCAACACCACCATTCAGAGCAGGCACTGGGTGCCAGGAGGATTTTGGGACTGCAGGGTCATGTAGGAGACAGCCCGTCCCAGTAAGGACCCATGGAGGGGACCTGTTCACTTTTCCTCAGGGGAATTATCCAAGCAAGGGGAGGGATCTGCTTTTTGCTGGTATTTTCATGCGAGTCAAACAAGCCAGGCCTAACGCTGGAGCAGCTCCAGCTGCCCAGAAAAGCAGTTTATCAGATTCTGCTCTTGGCAGAGGAATTGTCTCCCAGACACATTTGTTGAACAAATCCCTTTTTTTTTCTTTTTTCCTTCTTTCCCCCCCACCCCCCCCAATCTCCGCTGTGTCTGTGGCAGTGATTGAAGTGCACGTAATGGGAAAAGCACACACAGCTGCTCCCTGTTAAACGAGAAGGCGAGGGGCTGGATGCAGCCCAGTCGATCCCAATTATCAGCTTGGGCATAGCTTAGCATCACCAGGCCCAGAGGCCACCTCATGCACCAGCTCCTGCTGAAAGGTGCCCTGGTGACACAGACAGGTCCTGCCCGGCCCTTGCCCACAGCCATGGTGCTGCCAGGGCTGAGGATGGCATCATCCTTGGCATGTTCAGAGCCAGCATCTCGGTGCTGCTGCATCCCTGGAGCTTTGTGCTGATGCCCTGGCACAGACCCTTTCACACTGCGACTCCCCTTGCACCCACAGCAGAGGAGAAGCTGATTAATCTGGAGGTGCTTTAATTAAGCGGTGCATCCTCCCGGCCGTTGGCACAACCATTCCACCGGCCCTGGCGATTGCATGCGTTCGTTAAATGGGATGAATCCAGGAGTTTTTGCAACACCGAAATGGTGGGCATCTTTCAAGCAGGCACAAAATGATCTGATGAGGCTTATCCGTAATCCCCCCCCCACTTCCTCCCCAGCTCCTGGCTTGTAAAATGTTTTGGGAACTGTCAGAATAAATCTTGCTGTGTAAAAGCAGGGTATTATTATAACTGCTGCTCCGTCCCCCTTGTTCGGTGGAGGAGAACTAAGATGGATGAAGAGGCAGCAGGAGCTGCACAGGGAGTGGGGGGAGGCTTGAGGAAGGGCATCTTCTCCTTCCCCAGAATGTCCCCAGGTGCTGGCTGTGAACCCCTGTCCCCTGCCAAGAGAGGAAGGGGAGATGGCATAGTGTGTCTGGGTATTGCTATAGCATATGCAAAATGCACCCAGAGCCTCGGATTAATTAAATCCCGGCTTTATCACTTCAAAAACACCGGTCTGCAACGGTGGGAGGAGGAGATGGTGGCTGCCCTACCTGCTGCTTCCACTTCAGGGTTTGAAACCCACCCCGTGTGGGCAGGAGGACCCCTGAGCTACAGGGAAGGGATGCTGTCCAAGATAGAGTCTGCGGGGATGGCACGGCCAGCGGCAGATCTGTCTGTGTTAGAAAGACTGGCTGATTTACAGCGTGCTTCAAGAGCAGTTTTATTTAAAAAGTTTTTAAAAAATTAAAAAAAAAAAGAAAATATAAGAAAGCCAAGCCAGACAACGAATGAAGGAAATGGAGATGCCAACGATTTCTGGTTCCAGGGAATGGCAGCCGGCTCTAAGCCGGGTTACAAGGTCAAATCTGCACTAGTAATTTTAGCCTGCGAACAGAAAATCAGAGAGTGGGTTTGAAACAAGAAGAGCTGTGGAAAACAGACTGAATGGAAAATGCTCTTATCCTTCAATTAGTCTGAAATCAAGCACTGAAGCCATGTCCCTGCTTATTTGGTCTAATTCCTTTATCCTGGTAACCATGGTTGCTCTCAGCTCGAGGGGGAAGAGGAGAGGGGTGGGTTTTTTAAGGTACCTTCCTACTTTCCTGTCTTAAAAGGCTTCAGGGGGATGGGGTGACGCCGCAGTGTCCCCCCCATCGGGGACGAGCCTCCAAAGCCACCTGGTGTGTATTTAATGCCAGCCCTGCTGGGGGTTCAGGCAGCAGAGATTGCTGCTCCCCCAGCGAAGGCGGCTGCGCCGGTTCCGTCCCTGATGGGGGCTCCCGACGCTTGGCATTAGAGCTGTGTAAATAACTCCTAACGAACCTTTCCTCATCAGCGTTTCGTGGGTTGTTTTTTTTTTACTCTTTCACTTTTGGGCTGATTTTCTCCTGCCTTCGTCACAGAGTATTTTTTTTTTTTTCTTTCATGCAATGATTTTTACATTTTTTGTGCCAGCGCAGACACTGGAGCATCTTCTGGGGCTGCCTCTTTCTGACCCAGGGTGGTTTCCCAGGGGGGTGACAGTGCCTGGTGGCCTTGAGGACAGGTCACTGTTGCTCTGGGGACCCACACTGCACTGTCCCTCTGGCCACAGGGGTGGCTCGCTGGGTGGACACATGGCTGATGGGACCAGGAGTGGGCTGATGTTTTCAGAAGAATATCTTTCTGGTGGGGGGAAAAATTGTTGTGTCTTGGTGGGATCTGCCAGTTCTGATGTCTATGTAATTTATTTTCTCCCTTTCATTTAACTATTAAATAGTTAAATGGTGGTAAGTGGAGTTTGGTGGTAAATGGAGTTAAATCCAGCTGGCGGGCAGTCATGAGTAGTGTCCCACAGGGCTTGGTACCCATCCTCTTTAATGTCTTTATCAGTGATCTGGACAAGGGGATTGAATGCACCCTCAGCAAATTTGCAGGCGAAACCAAGTTGGGTGGGAGTGTTGATCTGCTGGAGGGTAGAGGGACAAGGGGCAATGGCCTCAAGTTCCACCAGGGGAGGTTTAGATTGGAGATTAGGAAACATTTCTTCACGGAGAGGGTTATCGGGCATTGGAATGGGCTGCCCAGGGAAGGGGTTGAGGCACCATCCCTGGAGGTGTTCAACAGAGGGGTTGAGGTAGTCCTTGGGAATATGGTTTAGTGATTTTTGCCTGGGTGAGGTTGATGGTTGGACTAGATGATCTTTAAGGTCCTTTACAACCCAGACAATTCTATAATTCTATGGACCTAATTTATTTTTATTTGGCAAAGAGGGAAAATTGCAATATCAATACATAGATATTTAATATCTTCCTGATTCATGACTTCAGCATTACCAAAACCTACCCAAATCGGTGGGTTGTTTTTTTTTTTTTTAAGAGGTTTAATTTTATGAGGAATGCCTTGGGGTGAGAGGGGGATGGTTTTGCCGGGCTCGGGCAAGGCTCAGGAATGAACCCCCCACCCTTTTCTTTTCCCTTCCCCAGATTGGCCACCGTGACTTCGACGTGGAGAAGCGGCTGCGGCGGGACCTGCGGCGCACGCGTGCCCTCCTCGCCGACCTCCAGCTGCTGCTGGCAGCCCCCGGGGACCCCAGCGCCAGCGCCCAGGAGCTGCAGCAGCTGCGCAAGCAGGTGGGTGCCTTCTGGCATCTTTCCCCCCTCTTCCCCCCCCCCCTCTTCCCAACCTTGGAACATCACTCTTTACCTCTGCTGAGGGGAAAACTGCAAAAAATGTGTCCAAATCTCCTGGTTTTAGCTGTGTGTGACCCTGTGCTGGGACAGCATTGTGCTGCCCAGGCCAGGGTGAGAAGTGCCTCTCGCCCTGACGAGGGTCTCCTCATCAGGAGCACTTCTCTGTAATTAAGCCAACTGTGGTTAAACATTTATTTTTTTTCCTTGTTTCTTTTTTTTCCACTCCTCAGCTCTGTTAGTTACCTTCTTAAGAGGAGAGGCTGAGGGAGCTGGGGGTGTTTGGTCTGAGGAAGAGGAGACTGAGGGGAGACCTTCTCGCTCTCCAACTCCCTGAAAGGAGGCTGTAGAGAGGTGGGGGTTGGTCTCTTCTCCCAGGTCACAGATGATGGGACAAGGGGTAATGGCTTCAAGTTGCCCCAGGGGAGGTTCAGGTTAGATATTAGGAAATATTTCTTTCCTGAAAGGGCCTTGGAATGAGCTGCCCAGGGAGCGGGTTGAGGCACCATCCCTGGAGGTGTTCAAGAGATGAGTTGATGTGGTGCTTGGGGATATGGTTTAGTGTTGGGTTGGTGTTGCTTTGGGTGTGGTGTGAGGTTTGTGTGGTTTTTTGTTGGTTTTTTTTTTTCATTGGTTTGACTAGATGATCTTAAAAGTCCCTTCCAACCTAGGTGATTCTGTGATTCTGTGATTCTGTTTGGCACATCTAATAAGGAGCTCCAGGGGCGCTTGCCTGGAGAGACATTGTCGTAGGGATGCCGTGAGGTGGGAGCAGTGGATTTGGTGGAGGTTTAGTGCAGACACACCAGGTTGGCAGCTGGCTGGCTGGCCTCAGCCCCAGGGTGACCTCAGGATGCCTTGCTGTGGGACATGGACCGGTCTGTCCCCAAGTTGGCCGTGCGTGTGTATCCCGGGATGCCGAGTGCCAGGGCCAAGCTAACAGTGCCAGTCCTCCAAAGTGGCTCAGTAATTAATCCGTACCGTACATTTACCCTGGAAACAAACTAATCGGGAGTCATGAGCGATTCCAACAACATAGATATATAATTGAGATAATAGTTCTGCATAAATAACAGCTGTGAGCAGCAGCTGTTCCCACCTGCGCCGAGGGAGAAGGGGAAGGTGAGCTCGGCCTGATGTGGCTGATGGAGTGCCAGTGCCCATCCTCGTGCCCGTGCTAACGTCCATGCCTGTGCCCATACTCGTACTCATGTCCATCCTCATGCCCATGCATGTGCCACTGACCTGGGCAGCTCTGGCAGGCAGCAGGAATGGCCATTTTTGGCACTCATGAGTTCTTTCTTAAATGTTATTGAGCTAACGCTGTAACACCACACCTCATTAATCCCTCAGTTCCCCTTAATTCCCCAAATCCCACTTTGGGGCTGATGATACCCAGCCCCTGCCTCGCATCATCCCCCGGAGCTCGCTGCCCCCTTCCATGTCCTGATCCGAGGGACCAAGCCGTGATGCTGGGGCACTCTCTCTGCCTGGGGATGGTGGCCACCCCCGTGGCATCCGGCCACATCTTCCTAGGGGAATAACACCTTGTTCCCTGAGCAGCCCGGTCCCCGCAGCGAGTCTGGGTTGTGCAGGATGTCACTTTGTCCTGGCTGTGGCCACGGTGCCATACAGTCCATCCCCAGCTCCCTCCTGGCTCCTTTGGTGGCCTCCTCGCATTCTGGAGAAGGAAAACAGAAAGCCTGAATATTGGTAATATTGAATTTTTGCTGCGCCACCAACACCGAGACTCTGCGTGCCTTAAAAATGCCATATGATTATGCTGTCCTTTAAATGGAAATGATTTCTAATGGCATTCATGACGACTTTCTCAAAAGTCAATGCAGCCTCCCACCAGCCCACAAGCCTCCACAAGAATAAAAACTTCGCTAAAATGCTACATTTCCGTTAATCAAAATCCATATGGCTGGAAATATAGCATTGTTTCTTAATAAGGCTGAAGCATCCATTTTACGCAGGTATTTAACAGATGGTGTAGCACGGCAAACTAATGTTGTTCAGAAGTTCATACATTATGCATTTGGGGGGGGAATTTCAATTTATTCTTCCCAAGTGGGAAAATTCCATTACACAAAGTGAAATGGAAGCTGGTGTTTAATGAGAGGTCCTGGAGATGCCTTTCTCTCTGATTAAACCCTCTGGAGTTTTAGCGTAATCAAAGCAGGGGAAAGACCAGTCCCAGGAGCTGGGGGTGGCTTTTGGAGGAGTCCAGAGCTGGAGCAGATGGAAAAGCCCTTGGCCATAAGCCCAGCAGTGGGTCCAGGTGGCATCTTTAATGTCTGGGGTCATTTCAGAACCGGTCGCAAAGCACAAAGGCTGTTTTTCAGCTGATGGAAGAAAGAGGGGGAACTCGGCGCGTGTGGCTGCCAGTGGCTCTGCAGGTCTATGAACAGACCCAGCTGGATGATCTGTCAACACTGGAGCTGAGCTTGGAGACAGGAACATGATTTTAAATAACAGTTTTGCAGGATTCAAACTGCTAAATGTCTCCATGGCAGAGCTTTGGATTTCCTATGGTGAGCTGCTTCTGGCTGGCGCTGTAGCTGGAGACCTGACGATGTTCAGGGCTGTTTCTTCCCATCCCTTCTCCAGCTTTCTTGTAGGCGCTCTTCTACCTGCTCAGCTTTTCCAAAGAGATCTCAATCACCTCAACCATAAATACTTAAAGGGAGGGTGTCAGGAGGACGGGGCTGGTCTTTTCTCAGTGGTGCCCAGGGACAGGAGAAGAGGAAATGGGTGCAAACTTGAGTATAAGAAGTTCCACCTAAACACGAGAAGGAACTTCTTCACTTTCAGGGTGGCAGAGCCCTGGCAGAGGCTGCCCAGGGAGGTGGTGGAGTCTCCTTCTCTGGAGAAATTCAAACCCACCCTGGACATGTTCCTGTGGACCTGCTGTGGGTGGACCTGCTTTGGCAGGGGGTTGGAGGAGATGATCTCCAGAGGTCCCTTCCAACCCCATGTGATTCTGTGAAATGAGCCAAGGATTGCTGCAGTTACAGTTCTTTGTAATCCCCTCCCTTCTTTTTTTCTTTTTTTTAAGGGAAAGAGTTAAAAAAAAATGAGTAAACCCTGAGAAAAATAGCCTAAAATGCTAAACCCTCACCATGGTCCACAGCAGCTCCTGTTGCCCCCAGGAACTCTGCATCCTCTGCAGGGGACTGGGCAGGGGAAATGAGCAGCAAGCTCTCTTTAGTTAGGTTTAGTTTTATTTTTTGTAAAGAATAGAAAGAAACCCAAGTGTGCGAGGGAAGGAACGGGATGTTCAGGTACAGCCAGCGTAAACTTCCCCCGTCCTGGTGGTGTGGGGTTTTTTGGGATGACGCTGCATCTTCCAGATGTTTGCAGCCCATTTAAGATCATTGTGGTCTTAATGGCTGAGCTATAAAAACCAAGAGCAAATTAGCATTTATAAATTGTGATATTCCGTGTGTATTTGCAAATGCAATTTATGCCACATGAAAAGCCCATTTGCAAACTACGAATCGTGAATTGCTCTAATCAGGAATTACGTGTAATTCACATAATTTTGCAAATTAATGATGCCAGCTCTGCGGTGCCAAGGGTGGGTGTGCAGACCGAGGCGCTTACTTCAGCTCTCAGCAGGAGGGTCAGTGGTGATGGGATCATGGAATCACAGAATCATATGGGGTTGGAAGGGACCTCTGGAGATCATCTAGTCCAACCCCTCCACCGGAGGTTGGAGCACGTGGTTCTGCAGGTACCGAGAGCTCCTTTAACTATGGTCTCCCTCAATTATTTTCCCAGTTGGAAGAGAGCAAAGCGAAGTGTGCGGAGGCTCAGAAGTCCCACCAGACGGCAGCCCTGGAGCTGGAGAACTTGCACACGGAGCTGGACACCCTCAGCAGAAACAAGACCCTGGTGCGGGGACACAGCCAGGGCTGGGGAGGTGGGAGGGCAGCAGTGTGGTCCTATCTCCTTGTGTTCCGTAGCAATAATTAGCTTTTTTTTTTACTAAATCAGCAATAATCAGCATCATTATCCAGCCTCTTTGGGTGGCTTAATGGATGGATAAGGTTGCAGCATCCTGTAGACCCCCTCCGCAGATAGGCAGGAGCTCCCTTTGCCTGTCCTGGTGCAAGAACAGGGTTGGGGGGCTGGTGGCAGCATGTCCCCAAGGATGCTGTGGTCCAGGCAATGCTGTGCTGCATGTCCCCTGTGGGGTGCATGAGCAAACAGCCCCATGGGTGCTCCTGCAGGTGGAGGAGCAGCTTTACCAGCTGCAGCACGAGAGAGCTGACCTCCTGAAACGCCTTGATGAGGACCAGGAAGACCTGAATGAGCTGATGGCGAAGCACAAGGCTCTGATTGCCCAGGTAGGAGCTGGGGTAGGGGAGGCTTGGGCAGCATCCCCCTCCCTGGGAGGGCCTGTGGAACACCCTGCAGCCTGGCTGAGGGCAAACGGCTGTCCCCATCGGTGCAGAGCATTTTGGGGACCCCAGGAAGCAGATGCTGTGATGAGAGGAAGGGATGGCTGCCGGCTCCAGCTCCTCTCACCCGTAGTTTTGATCCTTCTTTCAAGAGGTGGCTTGGCTTTAGTTTCAATACTTGGGAAATCCTATCGCATCCTTGGCCGGATCCTTTTCCAGTCTTTCTTTCACTGTTTTATCAAGCAGAGCTTAAAAAGTGCTGACAGACAGCCCTGGGGCTTTCTGTGCAATATCCAGGCTAAGGCAGGCTCTCCCAAAGGATTGTATCTGGAGCTGAGGGAGCCCAAGGCTCCCCGTGGAGCGGGGATATGCTGGTGAGACTGACAATTCTCAGTCTGGTGCCCCTTGCAGTGGTGTTCCAGAACCAGGACTCCGTGTCTGGAAGGACCCTGAGGACAGAAATGACCTTGACAACACGGTTTCTGTCCTCATTGGAGAACATTTGTTTTGAAAATTAGGAAAGTCACGTGCAGTTGGGAGAATTAAGCCCCTTCAGTCCGGTGCAGGAATGGCTCATGGTTTGGGTGGTAGGGTCTGCTCCCACTGCTCTTCTTTCTCTCTGTCCACAGTCAGCAACAGACATCGCTCAGATTCGAGAGCTGCAGACGCAGGTGGAGGATGCGAAGAAAGAAAAGCAGAGCCTTCAGGAGAAGGTAATTCCTCCCCAGAGCTGAGGAGCGAGAGCCACCCAGGGGTCCTCTGCCGTCGGTGCCAGTCATGGATGCCGTGGTCTTAGCTAAACTCAGATCAAATCCTTTTACTGGTGGTACAAAACCATTTCTCCTTTATAATGTGGGCAGAACAGGGCCAGGGCGGGTTGTGGACTCTGCCTGGGGCTGGAGAAGGCTTTCCCTGGCAAGGATCTCAGGATGGAGAGCTCTGCTTCTCCCTCCTCCCTTCCCGAGCTGCTGGTGCTGTGGCTGGGATGGGGTTGACCCCATAATGGGGGGTACTGATGGGGACTGCACCCTCTCGCCTCTGCGGCTGCACCTGGAGTGCATTGGATTTAATTTTAAAGACATGAGTAATCCCATTAACTTAAGTGCTTTATTGGAGCGTAGCTGAGCTGCCCGGGAATCGAAGCAGGACTCGCTCCTTCTGAGGTGGGGCGGGTGGTGCTTTAGAGATAGGCCAGGTAAAAAGAAGACAAATTCCTGCAGTTCTCAGTCAAAAGCAAGATATGAACCAAAGTTGTAGCGGGATCACTAACAGGGAGGTTTGCTTTGGAGATCTCAGTGCGACAGATGAAGGAAGACTTGGTCCGGGCAGTTTTCCACTCAGGGGTAAAATGGGAATTTTCACGCCTGCTGTCCTCAAAGAGTTTGTGAGAAGGAGAAAAGCAAAAGAGACCCAGGCACATGTCATCTTGCCAGCACGTTTTTTTTTTTCATTCAAAAGTGCATTTGCTGTGGGGTGTTAACGGCAGGGAGTCCTTCAGGCCATGCTTTTCCATAGGGCCTTTTTTTCCATACTCACCTCCAGGGCTGTGAGAGGTCCTTGGTGCTCATCACATCGAGGTGAGGGACCTGTGGGGGATCTGGGAAAGGGACCGGGAAGTTTTTGCCTGGGTTGGGGCCCGGGGAGGTGCTAACGCAGCCCGTCCTTGCCCAGCTGCAGGCAGCACAGGCCAGAGCAGCCCGTCTGGAGCAGTGTCCAGCCGAGCGCTCCATCGTCAGCCGGCAGGAAGCCCGCATCCGGGACCTGGAGAGCCAGCTGGACTTCCAGGCCGTGCAGATGAAGCGCTTTGAGGTACCACCTCTTCCCCTCTCGCAGAGGGGACGTGGAGCCCCGGGGAGGTGCTGGTGAAAGGCAGGAACTATGATGCCACCACCTCGGCTTTATGGGAAGAAGCACCCAGGAAGGGGTGGGGAGGGACAGGAGGGGTCTTTGGCCACCTCTCCCATGGTTGTGGCCAGTCTGCAGAGTTCACACCACTGCTGTTATCTCTATATGTTTATTGCTATAAATGCCGGGAGGAATATATGGTCCCTGCCACTGGACAGAGAATGGTGTGTGCTGACAGCTCAGCACATCCATCACCGCACCTCTCCGATGGGCATCCCTCTACTCTGGCATCATCCAGAAGCCAAGCCAGGAGGCTTGATCACAAGATTTCACCATTAATCAGCACATCTGGTGGCACCAGGATGTTTTTATTGTCGCTTCTTCCCGGAGTTGTGCTGCCTGAACGAGCCCAACCCACGGGGGGGAAGAAAATCACTGTTGTGTCCCCAGAGCAGCTACCGGCTCCGTGGGAACCCTGGGGGACATGGTGTGGCTGTGGGGGATGGCACTGCCTGCTGGGATGGGATGGGATGGGATGGGATCACTGGGGTGCACACTTCCTGACCCCAATGAGCCATTGGGGATCATAGAATCATAGAATTTTTAAGTTGGAAAACACCTTTAAGACTATTGAGCCCAACCATTCATCTAGGGTGATGCTTGGTAATGATAATCATAGGGACTGACCCTTGTGTTGGGGAGGGGAAGTTCTCCACATGGAGACCTTCGTAACTCCTCACCTCCATCTCCCCGGCGTCACCTCCTCCCCAGGTGCTGGTGCTGCGCCTGCGAGACAGCATCATAAAGATGGGAGAGGAGCTGGAGAAGGCAGCGGAGTCGGAGGCGCGGGAGAAGGAGAGCACCAGGTACTACCAGAGGAGGATGGAGGAGATGAAGGCGGACATGGACGAGCTGGTGCAGAGGGAGCTGGAGTCCAGCCGTCGGCGCGTGGAGCTGGTAAGGGGGTGCTGCCCCCCAAGCCATGGAGGTGGGGGGTTGTTGCAGGTTTTATTGCCCTTAGGGTCTTAGGAATGGAAAATTAGCTGCCTGCCCTGCGCAGATGAGGTGTGTTTCCTGGGCTCATCCCCTCGCTTGGGTCATTCCTGCACCTCCTTGTGCTGGTTTTCCTCAGGTCGGGCAGAACCTCAGCCAGGACCGAGCGCTCCCCCAGCACTGGGGAAATACCCCGTGCTCCTGCCAGCCCCACCACGTGCCAAATGGCTTTGCCAAATGACACCCCCTGGGTGGCACAGCGGCATGTTGGACAGTGCAGGAGAGCATCTAACCTGCTCTGCCTGCCCAAAGCCCCAGCTGGATTTGGAGTACAGCAAAAAAAAGAAAAATAGATTCACCTTCATTTTACAGTCCTTTACGAGCATCTCTTTTCATGTTGGTTTTGGGTTTTTTTCTGGTAAACACAAGGAAAGCCTTGCTTACGAGCAGTAATTGAAAGATACTGCATTTCTGCTGGCAGCACAGCTGCATTAGGAGCAGTTATTTTATCAATAATCTTTTATTTAACAATCGAGGAGATTTCAGTATTTATTTCACCCCGAGGCTGCTGGCCTTTCTGAAGGGGATGGTGCTTTAGTGTGAGTTATTCCACATCCTGGGCCGTGAACAGGCTTTGTCCCTGCTCTGCCAGCTGAGTCCCACAGCCCTGGCTGCCAGGACACCCTTCCCCGGGCACAAAACAAGTTGTGTGGCCATCGATACCCGCTGGAATAATGAGATTCTAAAACCAGATGCTTTGCTGGGTCCACCTCCCCCCCAGTGGCTCCCTGGGTTGCCCGCTGGGCTAGCAGTTGCCCACCCCGGGGCCAGATCCTGTTGGTTTTCCCCTGGGCGCCAAGCGAGACAGGGCTTTCAGTCGCTATGATAACTGTGTGTTTATTGCAGCTTTGTTAGAAAAGTGATGTTTTGGAACACAGATGCGCTGTCTGTTAGGCTACGGCTGGGTTCTTTCAACTGTAGTTTTTGTATTTGTGCCTATATTTTTGGAAGCTTCCTGCATGCTTCATATGGGGATGTGAATGATGGGCATAGCAAGATGCTTGGCCTTCTGAGCCGTGCTTCTCTTCTCACAAATGAAGTTTGCAAAGAAGTCTGGAAGGGATTTTTTAGAGGCTCCTCCCTGGAAAAAGACATAAAAACCCATAAACAGACAAACTCGTAAGACTCTCAGCAAATTTACAGACGATACCAAGTTGGGTGGGAGTGTTGATCTGCTGGAGGGTAGAGAGGCTTTGCAGAGGGATGTGGACAGGCTGGATGGATGGGCTGAGACCAACAGAATGAGGCTCAATAAGGCCAAGTGCCGGGTCCTGCCCTTGGGTCACACCAACCCCAGCCTTGTGAGGAGAGGCTGAGGGCAGACCTTCTTGCTCTCTCCAACTCCCTGAAAGGAGGCTGTAGAGAGGCTAGGGTCGGTCTCTTCTCCCAGGTCAAGGGGTAATAGGATAGGACAAGGGGTAATGGCTTCAAGTTGCCCCAGGGGAGGTTCAGGTTAGATATTAGGAAATAATTCTTTCCTGAAAGGGTTGTCAGGCCTTGGAATGGGCTGCCCAGGGAGGGGGTTGAGGCACCATCCCTGGAGGTGTTCAAGAGATGAGTTGACCTGGTGCTCAGGGATATGTGTTAGTGTTGGGTTGGTGTTGGTTTGGGTGTGGGGTTTTTTGTTCATTTGTGTTTGTGGTTTTTTGAAATTGTTTGGTTGGTTTTTGTGGGTTTTTTTCATTGGTTTGACTAGATGATCTTAAAAGGTCCCTTCCAACCTAGGTGATTCTGTGATTCTGACAATTCTGAGGGGCCTTGGTTTATCTGGACCTCCAGATATTTGGGGTCATCTGGCATCTGCTGCAGTGGGGCAGGAGGAGGAAGGAACCAGGCGAGCCCAGGGGCGGGTGACCTCCCCCAGGGACATCCCACCAGCCCCATGTTTCTCCCCGCTGGTCCTGTGGGAACTGGGGTTCCTTGAGCCCACCTGGGAGCCAGGGGCTGCTGCAGTGGTGTTCCCTGGGAGCAGAGGCGTTCCCCCAGACTGTGTGTTCTCTTAACAGCACTTAAATAAAAGATCACAGGAGAGCTGTGATCGTGGAGCCCAGCAGAACTTGTCGAGCGGCTGGTGGGGAGCATCAATAGTTAATAGAAAGCCACTTACAGCTCTGCTCCTGTTAAATCCCCCATCAATTATAAATACTGCATGAATTATTCACTTAACATTACTTAAGTCATGGTCTGCACTGAAAAATTTTTTTTCTAATTTATTCAAATAAACAGTCAGGAGGTTGTGGACTCACCGTGCGCTGTCAGGGTGTCAGCGACGAAGGGACACATTCGTTGTACAGATTGGGTTAGAAATCCCATCTCGTTTCCTGGGATCCTAAGAGCTGGTGGCTGTGTATAAGGTATTTATACCTTGCAGCTGGTATTTATCAGTGGTGAAAGCACTTGAAAAACCCCGTCCCACCATCCCGATGCCTTCAGCCGGGCTCAGGACAGCTCTTTACATCCCTCCATCCTTTTCCACCCAGCTTTGGACAGTTGGGAGGTGGACTCATGCCATGCACAGGAGAATCCAGCGAGGAGCAGGGATGGGAGCTGGAGAGCTGGCTGCCAGGCAGATGGCTCTGCCTTACGAATTTTGTAAGAAGGATGGGTTTTGAACACTTTCCAAGCCCGGCGCCGTCACAGCGAGGGAGGCATGTTTTCTAATGGCGGGGGTAGTACTTGGCCCTGGTTTGTCTCTTTGCTCTGGTTGCATGTACTGGATTTCCTCCATGGAGCCGTAGTTCCTCTTCCAATAAAATCTGGACCCCAGCCTGCAGCAGCTCCTTGTTTCTCAGCTGCTGTGCTGACACCTAGAACTTGACAGGCAAGACCCAGCCACCTGGTCTCCTCGGGCCACGGCAGAAACTGAGTCATGGCAAGAAGTGAGGGATGGATTTCCAACTTAGAGTCGATCCTGGGGAGCTTAAAAACAAGCCCTGGTCTCTTAGCTCATCGTGTATGCACATGTATACACGTCCTGATATGAGTCCCCTGGAGAAGCTGCCTGGTGCGGTGCAGGGAAGGATGGAGCAGGGATGTGTAGGGCCATGAGCTGCTCTTGGGGCCAGGATGCTGCTGAACACAGCTCCTGGCTTTGGTGCTCTGGAGATGATGCTAGATGTAGGTCAGTGGTCCATCCATGAGCATCAGGGAGACAAAGGTGTGTGTTTGCAAGAGCATCTCGGGTGCTTTGTGTGTCCACAGCCACCACTGGAAGCTCTGAGCAGGAGCAAGGGAAGGGGCAGGGATGCTGCATGAGTACCCTGCCCTATGCCTTGTCTTTCTGGAGCTGTTTTCACAGAGCTTCTGGCAGAGCATCTCCCTCCTCACCTGTGGATTTGCTCAGTGGAGGGGGGAGATGCCAGCTACTAACAAGCCAGGATGGACTAATTCACTTTTTAGTCAGTAATTCTTCCAGTATGTGTCAAGCAATAACTAAAAAGCTAAAAGAAGATCATGTTTTGATAATGTCAATGACTGAACTGCCTGTACAGCTTGGATTTTGTGGGAGAAAGCTGGGATGGGAGCTCTGGGGTGGGAGGGTCCCTCCTGCCCTGGAGAGCTGGGTGTTTCCCCCCTGCGTGGGCTGCACCAGGGCACCTTGCTGGGATGCCCAGGGAAAAGCGGGGGCTGGTCCTGCTGGGATGAAGCCCCAGCTGGCAGAGACGTGTGCTGGGAAGCCAGCCAGACTGCCTGCATCTCCTCCAGCCCCCCTGGACCAGGCAGCTCCACAAAGCCCCCCCCCTAAGCCCCCACCACTGGGGCACGCCATGGGGGTCTTGCAGGCGCTATCTTAAAATCAGATTTGTTTAAAGAATCTGTGAAATTCATCAGCATAATAATTAACTCTTTTTACTGACAACTGAAGTGCAGGTGTGAAGAATATCTTCACACCTTTTTTTAAAAAATAAAGTAAAATGAGAGTCACAGAGTAAATAGAGTAAATAACCCTTTTTTCCTGGTTCTTATGATGGCAAATCTCCTTTGTAACACAGCCGTGTTGTTGCCACACAATCCAACGTGCTCTAGCACAGTACAGCCTGATCTCTGTGAGTTTTTCATTTATTTTTTTATTTCTTCTGCAAGCTTTAAAGATTTTCTTTTTTTTTTTTTTGATGCTTTTAGTGAACTTGAGAAGCAAAGCGGGAGGTGTTTGTGCCTCCAGCCGGGAATGTCACGCTCCCAGCAGGGTCCCAGCCAAACCCTCTGATGTCCCCGCAGCCCCCGGCCTCAGCATCACCTGCTCCTGGGTCTCCCAGAGCTGCTCTTCTCTTTAGAAGCTAATAACTTTCACTAAGTGCAAGGACAATTATCATCAAAAGGAGCCAGTCCTTAGAGGTGAGGCTGGGTGATGGAGGAGCCGGGAGTGAAAACTCGACCGTGTGTGTGTATCTCTCTCTATATCTATATACGTGCTAATTAGGGCTGTTGTACAGCAGGGCTGTGATTTCTGGTTTGCCATTAAAGAATTCTTCAGCAAATCAGCAGCACTTGGGGCTGCTCTCACCAACTCCTGGTACCGCTGGTGTTTGGGAGTGCAGAAGGAGCCTCTCGCCCTGTCTCAAATGTTGTCCCTTCAAACTTGAGTAGAAAACCTGCGGGTTAATGACTCGATTAAAAATACTAACGATGGGTGAATACCGCAGCTGTAGGCTGAGTTATTCAAGGAGTGGCAACCCACATTGGGCTAATTAGATGGCACTTCACTTTGGGGGTATGGGAGCTCGCAAGGGTTGTGTTGTGACAGAAGAACTACAAACAGAAATAAAAGACGGCGAGGAGGGCGACGGATGCTCTGCTTTGGCATCCTTTAGAGCCCCCTGAATTATTTCACTACTCTTTTCTCTTAGCTCTTTTTAACTCAGCTTCAAACGCTTCTGAGACAAAAAATAAAAGAAAAAAAAATTAGATTAAAACCAAAACTCTCAAGAAAAAGGGTTTGGGGAGTCCTTTTGCAGGGAAGCAATGAAAACAAAGAACAGGGTGCAAGGAGATTCAGAGGATGGGGGTGGGGGGGAGAGAAGGTAAGGAGCTGCTAACTGAGATGTTCCCTGTCCCCCTGTTTCCAGGGGGGCTCTGGGTGTGGGCTGACAGCCTCCAACCTCCTGATGGTGCCCCTTGTGCCATGGGCTGGAGCATCTTTTTTTGGCTGTTGGAAAAGTCCCCTGGCCAAGTGCAGGGGGAACCCCCAGCGATGCTGGGGTAGATGGTGGGCAGTGGGGACTCTCCTGCTGTTTCACAGGGACAGAGCAGGGTGGCAGCTTCCCCCAGGGAACGGGGACCCCCCAAGAGCTGCCCCCCGATGTCTCCCCCTGTCCTTGCCCCCCTTGTCCTTGTCTTGACCTCTTCCTGGCGGGCTGGGTTCTGTGTCCTCACCACCCTTCCCTCGGCTCTGTCTTCCCTGGGTACCCACAAAAAGCAGCAATATTTCCCCTTTGCAGCAAATCTCTTCTATTCCTACCTGTCCTTGCAGCGAGAGCAGGTGGTGCTGTGAGAGGAAGGGGTGGTCTGGGGGCTGCAGGGGCTTTGGACAGGATAGGAGCCAAAGGGGGGCATATGAAATGCAGGGAAAGGTGGCCAGCAGGCCACTGCTGAGGGCTCAGCTGTGACACTCACAGTAGGAATTAACTCTTTTTGAAGTGTGCTCATATTGTCAGGGTCTTTCCAGCACGGGTGTGCAGCAGCATCCTCCCGTGAACCCCCCCCGGGGCGAGGGCAGGAGTCCTGTCTGTGAGCACCAGCTTCTCAGTGTGGGTTTGCCATGTGCTGACCATGGCCAAGCGAGCTCCCGTCCCCTTTGTTTTGAACGAGCCTTTAATTCAGGCTCCCTGTCAGCAGAAATTAACCTCAGCTTTCTAAAATAAGTGCCATGGACTGGTGCTGTCAGGTTTGGGGAATGCTGTGCTCTGGGGCAGTCTGTCCACCCGCACGCTGTGAATGGGAGAACGTAACTTGGAAGTGTATGCAAAAACCAGGCGGACCGTATATTTTATTTATTGATTATAAAATATACATCAGCCGGGGTTTCTAAGCTGGTTTCTGCTATGGTTTGGTGGAAGGAGCCAGATCTGACGGTGATGACAGGGACTGGGGTTTAACAGCACAGGATGCTCCCGAGCTGATGTGGCAGAAATGCTCTCGGATCCCCATCTGGGAAGCTGGAGCCCCATTCCCTGGGCTCACAGCTGGTCCCACGTCCCCATCTCTCCCCACGGTCCCTGTGCCACGGCTGGGTGCGTGGGCAAGTTCCTTGGTGGCCAGGAGGATGGGCAGAGGGAGAAAGGCAGGGGAGAAATTAGTGGAGCTTTGCAATGAAAAATCAACACACAGGCAAAGCAAAGGACCGTTAGTTCTGCATCACCATCTCTGCCCTGTGGCACTGGCTGTAGCCCCTTTCTGGGGTTTTTTGCAAGTCTAATGTCTGCTGCTTTGCAAGGGAGAAGGCAACGATCCATGTTTCTCCATGGGAGAAGAAGGGAATGTGCTCCCAAGGGCACAAAGGGACTCCTTTGGCAGGGCAGTCCTTCCCATACTCAGCAGCTCTGGTGCTGGCCCCCAGCCCAGTGACTGCAGGGGTCCCAGCCTCAGCAAGGACCCCCCCCCCCAATCTGCTCCAGCCTCCTCCCTCTCCCTGATTAGGTGGAAAGGACTGATTCCCCCGGCAGCTGTTGCTTTATAAGCATCGCTCATCAGTGCAGGTCCTCTGATTGCAGCCCCCCCCGCCCCAGCCCCAGCAGCCGTCTGGGTTCCCCATCATCATCAGCGCCAGCAGAAGCAGGGGGGGTGAGGAGGGGGGCCATTAATGATGAATAAGGCAGGCAGAATGATGTGCAAGTCACCTTTCATCCCCCCAGGTCCCTATCACTCCGGTCCCCATTCCCAACATCCCATCACCTTTGGACTTGGTTGCCACAACTGGAGTCAACTGGCCACATATGAGATGCGGGTCAGAGGAAGCAAAAAGCCACCAACACTTGGCCGTTCATCCTGAGTCAGGATGTAAATGCTCAAGCCAGTTGGAGTATTAAAAGGGAAATACTTCTTGCATTTACATTTAGATTGAAACAACATGTGTCAAAGGTGTCTAATTGCTCCCCGGGATAACGGTGGCCTGATGCTGGGACTGTTCTTGTCAGTTTATAGGATGAATACAGTGGTTTTTGGCATTTGAAATTTAATTATATTGACGTAATTATTCCCTTCCTTGAGAAAATTGTATGGTAAAACATAAAGTCCCTCCAGTGCATGAGATCTGAGATCGAGCACGGAGATGGGTGGGATGTTGGGTTTCCAGCCTCCTCCCCACCCCAGTGTGAGCTGATCAGAGTAGTGCCCTGTGGCTCCGTATGCACCAGCCTTTCTATTTTGCACTGATTTGAGCCCAAAATGCTCAGCAGCACATTTAATAGAGCATTTCCCCTTGCTCTGCCCCTGGCCAGGCTGTGGCTCTGCCAGCTTCCTCCTCTTTCTCTTCCTCCTTGTCCTTGTCATCGTCATCGTCATCCTCCTCCTCCTCCTCCTCCTCCTCCTCCTCCTCCTCCTCCTCCTCGCTGGCTGCAGCATCCTTGGGAGCTGGGGATGTGCTGAGCCCATGCTGAAAGGCAGGGCGTAGAAACTGAGCGGTGCCATTTCTTTTCCCCCACCTCTTCTTGCCCTGTGGGCACAGGCTGGTGCAGGCCTCTCGGCAGAGAGGGAGCCTGGAGCAGCCCCAGGTTGTTCTCAGGGTGGGAACGGTGCTTGGCTCTGGATTTAATCAGCCTGGCTACCTGGGGTGGTGGCCATGGTGAGGGCACCTCCCCTGGAAGGAATCCGTTTCAGCAGCATCGCTGTGCTTGAGCAGGGGCAGCTCTCATTAAGAAATGGGTATTTTCAGTCTGACAATCAAATTGCCGTGTGGGCAGGGGACCCAAGGTCACCCACAGTGCATAGAGCCCGCAGCCACGCAGTCCCCAAAATCACCCCTGGGCAGCCCCCAGGTCCCGAGGCCCGGCCCCTCTCTGCCATGAGCCGTGGGTACCACAGGGCTGGGGCATCCTCAGGGGGAAGCCAGGCTGGACCCTCAGCTCAGCAGCATCAATCCCACGGTGGTCCCATCTCTTTGGGTGCACCCATGGCTCTTGAGCAGAAGGCAGCAAGGCCACGGAGACCCCACCAGCTGCTGGGACATGCTGTTTGCTGCTCTCACAGCTGTACCCAGGGGACTTCCCTGGTCAGTGGGGTCGGGCTGCACCCCACTGTGTGCCCGGCTGCCTCCCTGCCACTCACTGGCAGGTTAATAATAGCAGGACGGAGGGAAGGAATTAAATGCAGCCACTGAACTATATTTAATTTGCGTCGTATCCCGGAGCTGAGGAACTAGTTCAATAGAGACTCTTATCAGCGTTTTTTTTTTTTTTTGGAGGGTTGAGCTTATCTAATGTTTTTTTTTTGCCTGCTCTTGCAGTTGCAAATAGCTGAGCACAGGCACGTAGCCATCCAAAGCCTGGGGCTCTCTCCCCTTGGAGTTTTTTCTCCCCTTGGGGGTCAGCATTTCACCATGTGCCTCCTCCTGAGCCTCCAAATACTTGTGGGGCCAACCCTGGCATGGGGAGCATCATGACAGGGGGCTATTCCCACACAGCTTGGAGCAGTTTCCATGACAAATCAGGTCCTTTCCACTCTCTGCGTTTGCCTGAGCCGGGAAGGATGCAAAGGGCTGGGAAGTGCTGAGTTTCCCAAAGCCCCATGGCAGGGGCTTCAGGTTTTTCCCAAGACTGGTGCGTTTCCAGGAGGAACTGTGGCTCTGTGCAACCCGAACCAGGATGTTTTTATGAACTGAAATGCTCTTTCCCCCCCTGCCCAGGCCTGGTGGGGCACCCGGTGATCCCAGGGCTTTCGTTATTTACTCTGACAGCCTGCCGGCTCCTGCGCCGTGGCCTGTCGCAGCCCGCACTGCAAATCATCTCTCACCTTGTCACCACCACGATGGCAATTTTACTTCTGGCACTTCAATCACAGTGAATCTGCAGCTCGTGCTCCTTCTCCTTCTCTCCCTGCTGTGTGATGGTTTAGAAAGCATCACCAAGGATTTCCTTCCTCGCTAAAAGGACTGGAATCCCATGAACACGGCGATGCTCGGCTGTGGCCACCCGGTTGTGGGTGATGCTGGGTCCGTGGTGCCGTATGGCACATGGTGCTCATCCGCTTTTTCCTCCCTGTAGTTTTAATTCTGAAACGAGTTTCTGGTTTTTCTCATCAGCGTCTCTGATATGGGCTTCGTTTCCAAGCAGAGGTGTGGGGTGTGTGAGCAGAGGAGCAGCCCCGGGCTCTGTCCCCAGCAGGGACGTGGTGCTCTCTCACCGGGTGCTTTCACACGTTCCACACCAGGGTGGGGGTTGTGTGTGTGTGTGTGTTCATGTTTAATTTAATTTTAGTTACTCATTTGGTATATTGGAGTTAGGTTTTGATTTAGCAGAGTGGGGCAGCGGTGTGCTGAAATCACAGCGTGGGCCACAATACGGCAATTGTGATGCACACCCAGAATCACCGAATCACCCAGGTTGGAAGGGACCTTTTAAGATCATCTAGTCCAACCAAAGGAAAAAAAAAACCACAAAAAACCCTCCCCACCCTCAACACTCCATCTCAAACACCACCAACCCAACACTAATTCATGTCCCCGAGCACCAGGTCAACTCGTCTCTTGAACACCTCCAGGGATGGTGCCTCAGCCCCCTCCCTGGGCAGCCCATTCCAAGGCCTGACAACCCTTTCAGGAAAGAAATATTTCCTAATATCTAACCTGAAC
>JAOWAV010000005.1:29366980-29377644 GCA_028571045.1 Scolopax bukidnonensis
GAGGGGTTCAAGGCCAGGTTGGAGGGGGCTTGGAGCAACCTGGTGTGGTGGGAGATGTCCCTGCCCAGGGCAGGGGGGTTGGAACTAGATGATCTTTAAGGTCCTTTCCAACTTAAACCATTCTATGATTCTATGATTTTGGGGTGGTTTTTTTGGAGCCACCAGGGTATGGTTAAAGGAAAAAAATAATATATATTATTATATATAATAATAGCAAATAATTGCTATTAGGCTTCAGGTCCTCTGCTGAAAACCAGGGCATGGAGAGGATGAGCAGGAGATGCTCCAGTATCTGGCCACGGTGGCCGGACTTGTAGGAGCCATGGGAGCTGGAGGAACAATTCCCATGTTTGCAGCTTTCACCCCATTTCAGGCACTAGAGATTTTCATAAAAATAGTAACGGTCCCTCATGCTGAACAGGACAATAAATAGCAGCGTGAGAACTGTCCGTGTTCACAGTCCATTGGTGTTTCTTACCTCTTCAGCTCGCTTTTATCTCAGGCTTAAAAAAACGAAAGGAAAATATTGAAGCTGGCCGTTTAATTTATGGGAGCCGGTCGTGCAGCAGTCAGTTTACAATATTATTTGGAGTCGTTAGAGAGTGATCGGAGCAATTTCCCTACAAATTCACATGGAAGGATTACACCAGCTATTTGGGTAAGATGCAATTTAGGCTCCTAAAACCCAGCATTATCGAAACGTCTCAAACTATTAATCAGCTGCGAGGCTTCAGCAGCGCCGGGTGCAGCGGTGCCGGGTAGCCCTGGAGGTTGTTGTGTTCCAGGGAGATTGAATCTCTGGTTAATTCATTTTGCATTGGATAATCAAATGGTTTGGGCCTGGTTTAATGAGCTGTGGGCACGAGGCACGGCGGCAAGCACCGGGGCCAGGTGGGCATCCCCGTGCCCTGGGCTGTACCAGCGGGTGCCAGGGACCTGAAGCCACTCCATTACCCCGTCCCTTCTGCCATTCCCTGTGTTTCCCAGCCATGGAAAGGCTGAGAAAATGTCTTCCCCCACCCCCCCCGCCCCATCTCTTGGCATGTAAATTATTTCACGGGTCAGCGGAGCCTGGTCCGAACGGGTCCAGCGCGGTGCCTGGATTATCCGCTCTCGCCCCGTTCCCATGGCAACCCCAGCATTCCCGGAGCAGGATGCTTCATTAGTGGCAATGTAAAACTTGACCACTGCTCCCACCTCTCGCAGCCCCCTGGCCTCCCGGAGATGTATTTATATTTAGGTTCTGCAGCTTTTCTCAACCCTTCGCTCTCTTTTCCCCTTCTCCTTTCTTTCTCAGACAAATTCACATCCCAGCAGCCTTCTCATTAAGGGTCCTTGGCTCATCCTGGTCTAATTCCAGATGTTTGGTGGGGTGACACCGGGGGTACCGCCCCCTTAGCAGGGTGATGGCCCATGCCCACACATCACCTCTGGAACGAGCACATATTTTTTCCCCAAGTGCATTTGCTTGGCAAGAAGATCATTCCTTGCCTCTGCCTCCCCTTCCTGGCCCGTCTCCCTCCTCAAAACCCGGCTTTGCCAAAGGAAATCCCTGTGGGAAAGCAGTTTATCCCTTAGGACGTGCTGCTCCTGCTCGGCCCCGACCAGGCACTATTTGGCTCTTGCAATTCCCAGTCATTTTTCCCTCCCCAGCAGCAGCCTGGCTGAAACTGCCCCGCAGTGATGTCCAGACACGCTCGGGGGGCTCTGCAAATGGTTTCGTAAAATTTCAGGGAATAATCTTTGGCTTTGACAGGAAGAAAATAAATCCTACATATTGCTATAATCTGTCAAGAAAAACAAAACAAACCAAAAAGGATGTTTAGAGGTATATGTTGGTTTGGCAGAGCTAGAGGTGGTCGCGTCACGCACGCTCTGCTGTGGATTTTGGCGGGTTGGCCGACTTAGAGTTATTTAAGATAAAATCTTTGGGCATTGCCCAACTGCTCGATGCAGCAGCGGGAGTTTGTTCTGAGACAACGAGGCAAACACTGGCTTGTGGCTGCTCAGCCTCGTCCTTCGTTTGGGTGTTAGGGATACTGGAGATGGCACGGCTTAGAGTAATTAACGCCAATATCTCTTCTTCAGGGGGAGCAGAGACACCAAGGATCCGTTGTTGAGCCGGCCGGCTCCATCCCGGAGCGCTGCCAGGTCTGTGGATGCTGCTGATGTGGGGAGGACAGTGAGTCCCTCGCTTGGTGCTAGACGACGGGAATATGGAAGACCTTGGGCAGAGGAGGAGGAGCCGGAGAGCCCGAAAAAGCCTGGGGACAGGATAGGAGAGACGTCCCCATCGGTGCTTCGGAGAGGGGGCTCCCCAGCTCCGGAGGGGAGGTTCCCCAGCCCGCTGTCCCCGACAGTGCCGAGGAGGAGAGGGCTCTCTCCGGCGGCGGGGACGGTGCCCAGCTCGTCGGCTGCCCTCTGCGAGTACGTGGAGGAGCTGCGGCGGCAGCGGGGAGCGGAGCGGGAGCAAGGGTGCCCGGTGCTGGGAGACACCTCTCCCCTCCCCATCTACCGCACCACCGGTGCCGCAGCCCTGCGCCGCTGCAGGGCTCTGCCGGAGGAATCCATCCCGGATTCCCTTGGGAAGCTGGATGGGAATCAGCCCGGGGAAGGTGAAGGAGCAGGCACCAGCCTCGTGCGCTCCTCCAGCCTGCGGAGCATGGCCTCAGAGCCCGCTGAACCACCACGCTCCCCGGCACTGAAGAGAGCATCAAAGTTTGGCTCCTACGACTCCCTCCTGCAAAGCTTCGACGGCTCCGGCCGCCGGCCGAGCTCTCCAGCTGTGGGGATGGAGGTGCATCCTGCAGCCAGCTCCTGGAGAAGCTGCCTGGAGCCATCGCTGGAAGATGTAGAGCTGGGAAGGGGCCCTGAAGGGGTCCTGAGTTCACCATCCAGCGACGGGCTGGGCGAGGGGAAGGGCGGCGACCCCTTCAGCTGGCGAATACCCACCCTCAACTACGAGAGGAGAACCAAGGTTGATTTCGATGACTTCCTCCCGGCCATCCGCAAATCCCGCTCCACCAGCAGCCTGGCCAAGCCTGGCAGGGACAGAAAGGATGGCCACCGGCCCCTCACCGTCCGCTTCCAGGATGAGGCCATAGAAGGCAGCTCGGTGTCCGCCGAGACGAAGGGCACGGCCAAACGCAGCCCGGTCCCCCGGGAGGACCCTGGAAACCTCTCCGACTCCTCCTCATCCTCCGGCTCTGTCCTCTCCTCCCGGAGCACCGACAGCATCAAGCGCCGGCCGCGGCCCCAGAGAGGGGACGGGGAGGGATGCAGTGGCAAAGCCAGCACCCAGAGCAGTGGGACGAGCCGCCGGGCGGAGGCGGAAGGGAAGGAAGATGATGTCAACAGCATCATGAAGAAGTACCTGGGAAAAGACTAAGGTAAGAGTGCTGAGCCGCTCCCTGGCACTGGCCACTAGTGGTGACAGGTTTGTGGTGCTGGCCCCAAGCTGGTCCCTGTGCTGATGCCATGGGGTGTGTGGGGACATAGTGGCCCGAGCCAGTGGGTGTCCCCATGCTCCCCCGCTGGAGCAGCCCAGGACAGGGGAGGCACTTGCCAGGCTTCATGCTTGATGCTCACTTGTGCTCCCAACCCTCCAGCAGCCGGGATGGTGACAGGGATGTCCCTCGGGGTGTGTGGCACCAGGGATGGCACCCCGCTTGCCCTCTCCTTGTCCCATTTGGAGCCAGAGCGGGGTGGGCAATGGAGATGCTGCTGGCGCATGGGCAGGACACCAGGTCTCCTGGCCTCCAGGTGTCCCAAAGATCGTGTGTGTCCCCCAGCTCCTATCACATCACTGGACAGACACATCCTCCCAGTGCTTGTTCTTGTCCGATTAATTTGAGATACTGGCTTTGGCTGGAGGGTTGAGGTCATCCCCTCTGGAGGACGGGGGTCCCACCTGGACCAGGCGTGCTTCCCCCAGCTAGCAACTGCCTCTGACAACCACTTGGCTCCAAGTTCTGCATTGCAACTGACACTTGGAGAATTAGGATTTATTGCTACAATCCAGGTTTGAAAGCAAAGTCCCTAATGAACGCGCCACAACTGTAATTAAGTGTTTAAAATAGATTAGAAAAACATTTTGTAGAACCATTGCCTTTAGACTAACTTATTGGATGTCAAGCTGTGACCAAATTGACTAAGCCAACACAAGAAGGGAAGCGCGTGTTAATAAAACATTTCTTTCCAGGAAGCACAATTTGCATAATGAAACGTCCCACTTTCTCCAGACTTTTTGTCTCAATAAACTGCAGCAACCGGTCTCGGCGCCGCACCGAGAGAGGAGCCACCACCCGGCAATCCCTGCTCCGCTGGAAGAACACCCCAGAGGAAACCTCTGATTTAAACAGAGAGACTGAAAGTGGCTCCCCAGAAATCTTGGGGATGGTTTTACACATGATGAGACTTTTTTTTTTGTTGTTGTTGTTTTTAAACATACCCTGGCTTCTTTATGCTCCTGCCTTGTTTCCCATCACCGCAGCTTTGCTCAGGGCCAGCCGCGGGGACAAGGGACTTTCTTGTTCTCCTGCCGTCCTTTGACTCAGGAGTTGGTGCTGTAATTAAAACCCAGCGGCTGTAATTAAAACCCATAGATGCCTGAGAACGTGCCACGCTGGCCAGGGGGAAGGCCACGCTGTAAAGAGCTGGAGGAACATCCCACCTTTATAACCCTGAAAGTGCAGCCCAGATGTCTCATCCCACGTAACGCTGCCCAAAAATTGTCAAAAAGGATGTTTTTAGTTCTGGGTGTGACACCCAGCAACAGCAGAGCCAGAGGGTCATCCAAACCGAGCTGCAGGTTGCAGAACCTCTCTCTTTATATGCTTTTATTATTTTAATTTTTTTTTTTGATTTTCCAGAAGCTGAGACTTTCTCTGAAGCTTTTATAATTCTGTAGATACCTGAAGAGGGATCCGTACCTGCTTTCGTGGCTCCTGCCTGTTTGGGGTATCTGGGCACGTCCCCCTGGCAGCGCTGGGGCACATGTGGCTGTGGGAGGCTCTACACAGATGTCTGCTTGGTTTTTACACAATAAAATATTTGCTTCTTTGACACCAGCCCCTTCTGGTCTTTCCTTTCCCCGCAGCGGGAGCAGGTCCGTGGAAGCAGCGTGATGCAGAGCTGAGCATTCCCCCCACCACCCTCCAAGGCTGGGGGCATCTCACCTCCAGGACCCTCCAGCCTCCCCATCTCTCTGCACTCGCCAAAAGCTCATTTTTCAGACTCAACCCTCTTTCCTAGAAGAGATCCAAATTTCCACACCTTCCAGCAGCGGTTGGAAAAGGCAAATTGGGCAGTTTTCAGCACTTGGGTTTGGGTTTTTTTTTGATTTTTTGGGTTCTTCGCCTCCATTTCTAATTTAAACCGAAGCCTTGCAGCGAGAGGCAGTTTCCTCATCGCAGATGAATGCACAAAAGCTCCGTTTGTGGGTTCACATCAGCAGTTTGCTCGGCCGCCCGGAGGCTGTCAGCAATTCCCAGTGATTCCTGGCAGGGGGGAGGCAGCTCCGCACAAGGTGACATTCCCAGCACTTCCAGGTCCCCTTTTGACAAGCTGCAAGAAGACAGCAAGTCAAGAAATTACTTCTAAGTAGTTTAAAATCAGCCTTTCTAATGATTTGGGTATTTCTAGAAACAAAACAAACACACAGACAAAAAAAATCAATGCAAGGCTTTGCTCTTTGCGTTGAGTCTTGCTCCCGGGATGGATTTCATGCTGTTTGGGGAGCACAGGCATCTCTTGGGGTGGGTTTTCAGACCTCACCAGCAAGAAAAACACCCCACACCCAACCCAGCCTTTGCACGTGGAATGAAGATGATTTATTTCAGATGTTTTTCTCAAATGCACATTTGGCTTCGGGAAGCCAGGGGCCGGCTCTCACCACCCCAGCGCCTTCACCGGGACCCCGCAGAGCTGGGGGATTGCAGCGCTTTCCGTGAGTACATTCAGTTCTCCCAGAGCTCAGTACCACCCCAATAAGAAAGTATGTGCGTGGCTTGGGGCTTTTTTAAGGTTTTTTTCCTCCCCCCCCTCCCCTCTTGGAACTGGCAAACTGCAGCGCGCTGTGCTGTCGCTGCAGTCCCTGCAATTTCACAGAGGAAGCAAAAGCATCTTCTCCCCAGTTCTCTCTGCATAAAGTATAGAAATCAAAAGGAAGGGGAAAAAAAAAATTTTACAAAAATCCTGTTACTTCCTTCTGTGCTTTCAGATGAAAAAAGAAAAAAATCACAGATTGTGTCGTTTGGAAGAGATATCTTCATGGTCTGTCCTTCCAACTTGTCTGCAATGTTTTAATAATATATTCGAACAAACAGTTCAGGGAAAAAATCTTACAAAGTGGCACTGGCTGAACTCGGCAGGAACAGGAATGTTTTCCCCATGAAACTTCTCAACCCGAGTGATACTGAGCCTGTCCTGGCCCCCCCTAAAACCTCCACCCTCAGGGGAGGCATCGTGGGAAGGGCTGTGGAGGGAAGTTGGGCAGGAGGTTCTGCCCATCTCCTGCCTTGGGGTGGGAAGCTGGTGGAGCAGGGGTGGTGCTGGCTGTCCTGGGGACCATTGGCATGGGAGGAGGAGGAGGAAACCCCCAGCACCTGGACACTGCCAGAATGTGTGCAGAAAATCGTGCTGTTTAATTACATCCAGCACTCATGGCATGTCAAATCTGACCCTGAGTGCTGGCCCCACTGGCAGTTGCTTTGGAAATGAAACTGGGACCAGCAGCTCCGGAGTGGGGTGATGCTCCTGGAGCCTCCAGAGAAATAAAACAGCACTCAGTGGTGATGGGCTGTGAGCGGGCGCTCCCAAAGTCCCTCTCTGGTGGGGACAAAGGCTGGGACCCCCCCCCAAAAAGGCCACAACGGGTGTGGGGGTGACCAGGGCAGGGGCTGCAGTGGGGGGGACGTGGCACACAGGGACCAGCACACAGCAGGGGAGAAAGCAGCCAGGAGCTGCTCACTGCGAGGGATTTCTATGTGCGTGTGCCATTGGTAGGACTCATTGAGTTAATTGTCCAAACGAGCTGGGCAAGATGATATAATCTGATTAAACTCCAGCACGGATGGGGTGGGAATGCTGGGATCCCACAGCCCCAGGCTGGCAGCTCCCATGGCACAAGCAGCAGGGGGGGGCAGAGCAGATCCCTGCCCTCGGAGGGATGGGAAATGGGGTGCAGGGCTGTAGGACAGTGAGTGGGACGTGGATTTGGGGGGGAAGGCAGATGGATGAGCAGGAAGAGCATCGCAGCATGGCTTCTTCCTGCAGCCTCACAGCTTGGTCCCTCCTCTGCTCCTTCCTGCAGGACACAGTGCTGGGGGGACAAGCCAGCACCCACGAGGGTGTGGGGGACCGCAGGTAAAGACACCCCAGCTCACCCAGTGCTGGTGACACCGGTGGAGAAGGAGGGGGGGTGAATGACACCTTGAAGGGCCCCCAGCACCCCTGCCAGGAGCCCAGCCCTGCTGAGCATCCTCACCACCTTCGGCCTCAGAAGCCTGACTGACAAATACTGGCTGGAGGAGGTGTCAGTTGGAGGAGTCAGTTTGCATTTCATTTTTAATCGAATCTCAAAACGCTACTAAAATTGCTCAGTATTTGGTGGCTGTACCGAAATGATTCCTTTGACGCTGAGCCTCTGATTTGGAATTACTACAGCAGTGGGTTTGCTGAACATTAAGCTGTTACTATTTAAACTTGCGAAAGAAGAGCAGATTTGTGTGTAATACACTGACTTCTTTTTATTTATTTATTTATTTTATTCCTTTTGCTTTGCAGGACACAAAGGAAATTGCTCTGTCACTTGAAATGGCTTTGCACATCCTTTAACAACAAACCAGGGGGAAAAAAAATGATGCTTGGACTGGAGCTTTTCAGGCTGGGTCCAAGAGAATTGTTTGCCCTTGAAGCAGCCGGAGCAGGAGGAGAGGAACGTTCATGGGCAGCGAGAAGGAGCCATCCATCAGCGCTGGCCGGAGATAAATTCTGTGCCCGGGTGGTGTGGGGAGTGAAAACGCCTGTTCCCTGCCCGCTCCCCAGTGCACAGGAGACAAGTAACCGATGGCCAGGTCAGTCAAATTTAGGACCGTGGCAGTTTATAGCCTGGAGTAGGAGGAGAAGAGTTATTCTCTTCGCCCCTGTATTTTAGCCGCATTTACCTGCCAGGAGCCGTGTGCTGCTGTGAGGGATGGTGCCCGTGGGAAGGAGAGCACGATTTTGGGAAGGGCGCTGTGCCTGTAGGGGGTGACTTTTATTGCTGAGATGCAAACGTTGCCAGCCCAGCTCAGGGCAGGGGACACCCCCCCTGGGGATGTCTGTGCTGCCCTTGGAGATGGAAGGATGCTGCCAGCCCAGAGCCCTGCAGACAGAAGGTATCCTTCGCCTGAGGACACCTCAGAGCCTGGATCAGGCTGGTCTTTGGGGGTAACAACCCCCCCAGCACCCCTCTACCACTGTGCCCACAGAGGCTGGCTGCCCCCGAAACCTCTCTCAGAAAAGCAGACACTGGGAAGGAGAAGCGTCTCCACGTCAGGCAGAGAAACACCAAGAAACAGAGCTCTGCCAAGTTTCTAATTAGCATAATTAAAGCATGCTCTTTTCTTCCAGTGGATGTGCCTACGGAGAGCCTTCATCAGAGAAACGAGCTCTGTAAAGAGCTCCTTCACTTCCAAGATGCTCATCATTCAAGAATGAGAGTGTCCAAAACCTTCCTGCTCGTTTGTGGAGCTCTGCCCTGGCTCTTCTGCTCCAGACACTTTCTCTGCCACATCACGTCCACAACGGATGGAGACCAGAGTGGGCAAACTGGGTGGGCTCGTGTGCTGCCTGGTACATGGCACCAGGTCAGGCCCAGCATGGGCCCTGCTGCTGGGGGTACCAAGGTCTGGTGACACCCCCCCACCATGGTCCCCATCACACCCCCCCCCAAGCCACGATGCCTTTACCAGAACTGGGTGTCGGGGAGTTGTGGTCTCCTCCAATGCTCTCAGGGAAGTCAGGGAGCTTCATTTATTACGCTTCCAAGTTAATTAACTGGCTCTATAAGCTTCTTTTCAAATAAATAAGCTCTTTTTCCCGGTGCCTGCATCTGGAAAGACTCCGCTTTGATTCAGAGAGATGACAGGCACAGGGTGATGCACGTCCTCACCATGTTCCTCCTGGGGACAGGACCTGGCAGAGCCACTGGGGTGTCTATAAGGGGCTGGTGGCTCCAGTAGCAGGGTGGGGGGATCGAGGAGAGGAGCCCCCCCCCCCCAGCCTGTGTGTGACAGGATTCAATTTCACGCCCATTGGATGCAGGGAGTTAATACCCGATCGCTGCCACGCACGCAGCCTCTCTGCCACTTCAATGTGTCCCTTCCAAAAGGGAGATGATAGAATTGAAATTATTCTTCCTGCGGGCGGTTCAACAGGCGTGGAAGCCTCTTCTTGCTCTCCTCAACGACAGCTGTTGTGGCTGCTCTCGTTCTGCAGGGTCTTGCATCCCAGCACCTCTGCTCCAGCCATTTACTGGTGACCTTCAAATGGGCTTGGGCTGGGGAATTTGCTCTGCAAAGAGGTGAACCCAGTCCTTGCTGACGTGTCAGAGCTGGCCAGGAAAGGAAAACAGCTTGGGATTGTCAAAGCCTTAGCCCAATTTCCTTCTTCCCTGCAGGGATGGAGAGCAGAGATGGTGGCCCTGTGCTGTGCAGGACCACTGAGGGTGACCCCCAGTCCCAGGTTTCCACCAGGACTGGGACCAGAAATGCCACCCCCTGACATTTCCAGCATGGGGACAGGCAGAGAGGAAAGCTGTCCGTGTTCCCAAGCTTCTCAAATGAATATTAATTTTCTCGCCTGCTGGTTGGAGGGGCCAAGGCACAATGACCATGCCTTGGGAAATGCTCCCCCTGTTCCCCCCCCGGGAGACAGCTGTAATCCTGGAATTGTGCGAGGAGGCAATCACACTTCTGCCATTTTTTTGCTGATGTGTTAAAAATAGCTCGAAGTCTTGGGTTTGTTGTTGTTTGTTGGTTTTTTTTGTGGGTATTTTTTTTAAGACAAAGGTCAGAGAGTTGGCTACCTGTCCGTTTTAATTACTTTCCAAGGGCACATCCTGTGTCAGCTGCCATCCTAGAGGATAAAACCATCCTGCTGTGCCAGTGTTTCACAGCAAAAGTGAGATTTCACCGGGAATTTGCGCTCACTGCTCTGTGTAAAAAAATAGAGGATGCAGGATGGACCAACAGCCCCTCTGGTGACCCAGAGCAGAGGTGCCGGTGAGGAGGAGGAGGAGGGTTTGTTCCCACGCCTTCTGAGGGGGGGTTGGGATGCCCCAGGCAGGGGTTGGGGCTCACAGTCGCCCACAGGCATCGGGAAGGCGGCAGCTCATCCCAGCGTGGGGACCCAGGGAGCACGAGCTGAAAACGTGAACATGTGCTTTATGGAAAGTGCCAAGAAAGCAACATTTGGAGGTTAAGAAATGGCAGAAAACAGACAGATTTTTTATTTTTTTTCCTCCATGTGGAATTCAGCGCAACGATGGCTGCGAGTCTCACAGAGTGCAAGCTGTGCCGCTTTGATAATTAATTAATATTTGCAGAGGGCTTTGGGATCCTCAGATGAAAGGTGTCGAGTGTTATTACCGTGATAGATGGCTGATGACAAGGCAGGGCGAT
>JAOWAV010000005.1:29378883-29389338 GCA_028571045.1 Scolopax bukidnonensis
AAGCTGTGGCTGCCCCATCCCTGGAGGGGTTCAAGGCCAGGTTGGAGGGGGCTTGGAGCAACCTGGTCTGGTGGGAGTTGTCCCTGCCCAGGGCAGGGGGTGGCACTGGATGGTTTTCAAGATCTCTTCCAACCCAAACCGTTCTATGATTCTATGATTTTGCATCAGCCCGGGATGCTCCGCTCTCATAGGGGCTGTTTTTTGGAAGGAGCTGAGGAACCCTGGGACCTGCACTTGTTTCCCAGCTGTGGCTGCAGCAAAAGACATGTGGAAAAGGGGCAAGGAGCTGCTGATTTGGGCACCAAAGATGCAGCAACAGGGCCATGCCCAGCCCTGCACAGCCCCTGGTGACCACAGGACCTGAGAAAGCATTTCCTTATGGAGCATCAGGGTCATGGAGCTGCATCTCCTCCCCAGCACAACACCTACACCTCCCCAAAGCTGGGAGCAGCATCCTCCTGGGCTTCACAGGAGCTGCTGGGCAAGGGCTGAGACAAACCCCGTGCCTGGTTGCTCGTAGCCCCACGCCAGGTATAACGGGGCTGCACATCCTCCCTTCAGCAGCTCCCAGCAGCCAATTAATCCTTTGTCTTGTTAATACCTCGGAGCAGCTTGTCTGGGCTGCCTGAGCCTGTCTGCTTCCCGATGAATAATGCAGCACAGCGGGGAGGTTGCTCAGGAATTAGGCGGTGATTATAATTAGTGTGGCGAGTGGAAATGTGGGGTGCGGAGGGGATGTTCTCCAGGAGAGGGGCAGGAGGGGGATGTTCTCCAGGAGAGGGGCAGGAGGACGGAGCCAGCGAGGCTGGTGCATCCACAGTGAGTGCTCTGCCTATTAATAGCTTCTCCTCAAGGACAAAGCCACTAACACCGGAGAAGCCGCTTCTGCCCATCCCTGCAGTGATGCTACCGGGGGTGGTTTTCTGCCAGCAACCTCTTCTTCCTCCTTTGGCCACCTGATAGCAGAAGCTCTGGACATCCCATGCAGGACTTTGCTGCTTCCTCTAATGCTCCTACCTGGAAAATGTCCCCATCCTGCTCCTTGGGCTCTGCAGGGTTTCTCCCTGTCAGGGCAGGGCTGTGAGGTGGAATCAGTCATGGGGACATCCCAGGGGACACAGCAGAGGGATCCCCGTGATGCTGGGGGAACCTCTCGGGCTGCGCTTCCACATCCATCCCAGAGCCCATTTCATAACTGGTGGCAAATGCTGCTAAATTACCATAGCAAGAGAGCAGGCGAGAGGGAGGAGGAGAAGTTCTGGCTTTCACTTTTATAGAGATTAACTGAGGAACATGCAGAGAAATCCCCCGGCGGCCGCAGCCTCCTGCCCTGGCTGCAGTACGATAGCTCTGCTGTGCCACAGCCCTGTAATGGTGAGTGATGGCCAGTGTGTGCTGGGGGGACCAGTAGCCCTCCGGCCAGGCTCCCCCCACCCTCACCCAGGCATGACACAGGCTGTTCCTCTCAGCCCAGAGAGCAAATCCCTGGGGATTTCAGACAGATTAGGAGTATTAACAGCAGCTGGGCAGAGGTGACCACTTTGACTTTGCAGGTCCAGGTCCTCCTGCTGCTCTCAAAGCCTTGGAAAACTTGTTACAGGGCAGCTTTTGGCTCCTTCTGTGACTGGGCTTAGTTTAAATCCCTGCCCAGCAATAAAACTGTGGGGAAGGAGCTGTCACATTTGGGCTTTGGCACTGAAATCCCTCCAGGTGTGTGCCAAGGGGGAGGCTGCAGCCTCTGTGCATCTGTGCGTGGGGTCTCTGCATGGCTCCTGGAAATCAGAGAAGGTTTAGCTGGGGGAAAACTCCCCTTCTTTCTAGGGAGGCAGCTGAGAGATGTCCTGTGCCACTCACCGCCCTTCCCAGCCTTTCTGCCTTCTGCCACACTCATGGCATCCCTCTCCCACACAATCTCCTGGCCTTGGCTTTAGGCTGGGCTGGGCTTCCAGTGGTAAAAATAAAGAAATTCACCTTTAAGAGGCATTAAACACTTAAATTCTGTGAAATCTTAACAGGTTCCTAAATATTGCCTCGTGGGAAGTGCTGCCTGCAGCCTGTGGATGCGGCCGAGGAGCCACCAGCGGCGTCTGGGCAAAGCCTGGTCTGGCTTCAGGAGCAGCGAGGATGGACGAGAGCAATTCAGACCAAATCCTCACCGTTTTGGGTGCAGAGGCTCAGCGGGAGTGTGTCCAGTGGTGCCAAACCTGCAGCTCTTGCCCCACGCTGGGGAAAATGAAGGTCTTGCTCCCACGGGAACGGCAAACCCTGCAGAGACACACCGAGAGAGCCACGTTTGTCCAAAGCGATCCTCTTCCCTGACGTGGTTGAGGTTGATCAAAAACCAACCCCTGCCATCAGCAGCCGGTGGTCAATTGGGATGGCAGGGCATCCCTTGGCTCTGCTCCCACTGTGATGCCTCTGCAAAACAAGTGTGAGCACCTGCACTTTATCCTCCTCTGCAGAGCATCCTTCCAGCCCCAGCACCAATTCCCCGAGGTCCCAGCACGGTGGTACCAGTGGGGAGAGACATCGAGACGGGGGACCTCTCAAATCTGGGATTCCAACTCTCTAGCTGAGGAGCTGCTGCCAACAGCCCCGTCTCCCAAACCTCATTTGTATGGCGTGTTGTGTGGAGTTACTGTAACCAAGGAGATTGGAAACGTGGGGAAATGGCTAGTCCCACTTCTCGGGGGCTTTTCTTCATCTCTGCTGTAGCACAGAACTGCGCTCGGTTTAATAAAGAGGTTGAAAACGGCGTAGCCCTTTGCAGGGAGAGACTGTTCCTCACAAGGCGTGCTCAGCTGGCACCTGCTGATAGAAAAAGAGGAACGACTTAGTGAATCAGTGCAGCCACCGGCTGAAATCCTCGGCGCTCCTCTAGTCATAAAACTTACATCTGAATTGTAAAAATTACCGGGCAGTTTCCAAGCCGGCGTGAGCTGGCACTGCGCCGAGGAAGCCCGGGAGGTGGTGTGGAGGGTTTCTCCCACCCTCTGGGACCCCTCGGCGGTGTCCAGAGGTGGCAGAAGACATGGATACAGATCACTGGGAAGCTCCTGGTAAAGGCTGCGCTGCAGCCCCCGCCGTCCCACCCCAGCCCCACGGCACGGAGCTGCTGTTTCCCATACCCAGGATGGAGTATTAATATATTCCGGCCTATTTTGGAGTCTGCTCCTGGGGAGGAAAGCCATTATTTAAACATTAATTCCTTGTGTGGGCTCTCCTGCAATAATAAAGCAGGAGTGCGGAGGTGTTGAAGGAATTATATTTTTATTTAATCACAGAGTAATTACAGGACCGTGGCTCTACGGAGCGGCTGTGATTGACTTCCCTGCCCAGCTCAGCCCTGGCTCATGGGGAGATCCCGGGGCTGCATCCAGACCACTCTTTAACTCCAGAGTTTGTACAGGGCAGCATTTTACATAAGGCAAAGGAAATATCCCATGGGTGGCTGGTGTAAAAGCAGGGACAGTGGCAGGACCAACACTCCCAGCTTTGCTGGGGACAGGGACACTGCTGGGAAACGCCTCCTCCCCCCCGCCCATAGCAGCGACCCCAACCTTGGTTTTTCCTTAAAGCTTCCACCAGTCTCATCCAAACGTGGTTACAGTGATTTTAAGGTCAGAGGGACTCTGCAGGATCTGGGCTGCCCTTCCAGCACTAGCAATTAAATTCCCCCAGTTGCTGCTGGGCGGAGCCCAGTCATTTGTGTTGGAGTAAAGCTTCTTCTCCGAAAAAAACCATCCTGTCTTAATTTAAAAACTTCAAGAGATGGAGAAAGCACAACTTCCCCTTGATAATTTGTTCCAGTGGTTAATTACCCTCACTATTAGAAATGTGTCCTTTGTTCTAATTTAAATGTGTCTGGCTCTGGCTGCCAGTCATTAGTTCTTGTTATACTTTCCCTGATAGATTAAAGGACCCTTTCAGAGCCCACTTTATTTTGCACAGAGGATTCAAGGCACCTCTGGATCCTCTTTTCACTCAACCCCATGGACCATGCTCCCCCCTCCCCTCTCCGAGGCATTTTTCCAGACCTCAAAGAGCTTTCCTACTTCTTTTATTCACCCTTTCCCGTTTGCCCAAATCCTTCCTTAATTAACCACAACTCCCAGACCTGCCTGGAATATTCTCCTTGGTCCGTGGTAAAACCACCCCTGGCCACATGCCGGGGCTGTTTACTCCAGCACAGAGTGTGAGTTTTAAGAGTATCACCAAATCACCAAGTGCAGCCCTAAAAGTGCCTCTTGACTTGCCTTTTTTTTTTTTCCCCTTACAGCCTCCAAATTATTTTCACATTTGATGTTTTCTGGGACACAGCCTCCCAGTTTGCGAGCGTGGCCCATATTTTTCTGTCTCTAGGTTGTGACATCACCGGGAATTGTATTAAAATGTATTTTTTTTCTTGGGTGGCAGTGAATTTACCAAGTAAGCTGGATCCCTCTTCTCCAGCGGGACACGGGCCCCATCCCTTGCAGGAAAGCAACCATGTCCAAGAGGTTTTGAGGTATTTCTTAAGCACCCTCAGCATCGGCACCTCCGGCAACAGGCGGGTGCTGCTGCCATTGCTAATAGGTTTAGCATCAAGCCCCACGGTTTAAGCTCTTTAGCAGGAATAATGCTGCGGTTTGCGGGGTGATGAGGGCAATGCTGGTGCTCAGGCATCCCCTCTCCCATCCCCAGCAGTAAAGGAAGCTCAGGAAGCACAGGGGAACTCCCTGCCCTGTGGCTCTCCCCATGGCTGCCCTCCCCATCACACAAAGGGTGTCAGAGACCCCCTCCCAGGGAAGGCAGAGATGCGTGGGGGGTGAGAGGGCATCCCCCAGGGCTGTGGCTTGGCAACCAGAGCCGACCAGTGAGGAGCATCCTCATCCAGGACCAGGGATGTGCCGGCTGCCGCCACAGTGCCCGGCGCTGGCCCTCATCCAGCCTGGCTGGCAATCCCAGGGCTTCAAGCCTGAGGTGTTCTCAGCAATTATGTGTCACCCCTAACGATGTCTCCAGTCAGCTGCAGCATCATCTCACCAGCTCAGCACAGCGGGCGAGCTCTGCTCCCTGCCTGCTGACACCAGCAATCTGTCCAAGGATCCAGCCCCGGGGACACCAGCACAGCACCATTAGTGCTGCGTAGCCCAATTAACAGAGACCGCATCCTTCGTCTAGCGCTGGCCTTAACGACCTGTGTCCCAGCGCAGCCCTGGAGTCATGCTCTTCATCCCCATATTGTGTGGGGTTTTGTGTCACCACTTTGGGAAAAGGCTCAGCACCGGGCTCCCCGTTCCAACGGGTGGCTTTGAGATTTGTGGGCACTCACCGGACAGTGGCCGTGGAGGATTTCTCGGTCAGGGGATGCTCGTGGAGAGCTCGGCGGGGGTTACTCATGGCTTGCTGCTCCCCTTGTGCAAGTGGTACAGCTCCTGCTTCCTGGCTGGGTGACAAGCAAACAGGATGAGACCACGCAACACCTACCATGGGAGGATGTGCCAAGGGGGTGGGTTTTTTCAGCAATAAGGAAGATCTCTGGCAGTTCCATTGAGGGAGACAGAAGCCGGTTTCCTCCTTCAACAAGAGCGGTGTCTCTGAGTGAAGCAGGCTGGGGACCTCTGCCCGGCACTAGGAAGTTCATAAATCATTGATGACTTGCTCAGCCCTCCTTTTGCCAGAGCCAGGTCCTTGTGGAACTGCTCCAGGAAGGTCTTTGTGGACCTCCTCCTCCTCGGAGGTGTATCACGCCAGCATCAAGAAGTCATCAAGTAAATAAAGATGGGACTCTTACTCACTGCTGCCCATGTGAATCACTGCTGGGTCCCACAAGGGCACCAAAGGAAAATGCTCCATTTCCCTAGACCTCTGCATCCCCACTAAAAAAAGAGCCATCCTGGCTAGTCCCCTTGCCCTTGCTCTCAGCTCTGCTGAGCTGCTTAAGCCCCAGCACAAGAAACCTTCACTAAGTATCTGCAGCCAGTGCAGAAACCTGGAATTAATCGTGCTTTCAGCAGTCTTTGCTGTTTTTTTCTGCACGTCTTTTATTCTGCAAAAGCACTTGACGCAGGGGAGAAGCACAAGTGGGAAAGACATCCTGAGCTGAGGCTGGCCAGGGGAGGAAACAGCAGCAGGGATGTGACCAGAGTGCCATCAGCTTCGGGACCTGCTGGTCTCCAGCACAGCCCAGCAGGGGCTCTGGGGGACTCTGGGGACTCAGATGGCTTCAAAACCCCAGCAAAAGCCCTTGTTTCGTGGTGGGAGACAGCCATTGCAGCCTGTGCACCACGGAGACTGTGGCCCCAGGGAATTGAGGGGCTGAAATGCTGCTCCATGACCTGCAGCCTGTCATAGAATCATAGAATTGTCTGGGTTGGAAGGGACCTTAAAGACCATCTAGACCAACCTAATCCTGACAAAAATCACTAAACCATATTCCTAAGGACTACATCAACCCATCTTTTGAACACCTCCAGGGATGGTGCCTCAACCACTTCCCTGGGCAGCCCATTCCAATGCCCCATAACCCTCTCCATGAAGAAATGTTTCCTAAAGGGGATTCTGTCACAAGGGGATTAAAGAACCTACTCCTGGAGAGAAACATCCAGCACCAAGGTCGAGCTTGAGTGAGAAAACTCTCCTGGGGAACAGATCAGCGTTTTCAGCTGTTTGAAACAGCCAGCCTGCAGCCCTGGGTGGGTTTTACAGCCGTACAAACGGATATAGAATCATCTGGGTTGGAAGGGAAATCTAGTCCAACCATCAACTTAACTTTGATTAAAAAAAAAAAAAAAAAACACACATACAAAAGAACCCCCCACATCATGAAACCCCATCTCTTAGTACTATGTCAACCTGTATTTTGAAAGCCTCCAGGGATGGTGCCACAACCACTGTCCTGGACAGCTTCTTCCAGTGCTTAATAACCCTTTCAGCATCAAAATTTTCCCTAATATCCATCCTAAACCTCCCCTCTCACAACTTGAGGCCCGTTCCCTCTACAACTACTTGAAAGGACACTGTAGAGAGGTTGATGCTGGTCCCTTCTTGCAGGTCATTAGTGACAGAACGAGAGGGAATGGCTTCAAGCTCCAACAGGGCAGGTTTAGACTGAACATTAGGAAAGGATTTTTCACAGAAAGAGTGGTCGGGCATTGGAATAGGCTGCCCAGGGAGGGGGTTGAGTCACCATCCCTGGACGTGTTTAAGAGTCGTTCAGATGTGGTGTTGGGGGAGATGGTGCAGGGGAGAACTTTGTAGAGTAGGGTTGATGGTTGGACTCGATGATCCCAGGGGTCTTTTCCAACCTGAATGATTCTGTGATTCCTCTTGTCCCATGCCCTGTTCCTTGGGAGAAGAGACCAACCCCCCCAGCTTCACCTTCCTTTCAGGGAGTTGGAGAGAGTGAGAAGGTCTCCCCTCAGCCTCCTTTTCTCCAGCCTGAACACCCCCAGCTCCCTCAGTCTTTCCTCATAAGACTTATTCTCCAGACCCCTCACCAGCTCCATTGCCCTTCTCTGGACCCACTCCAGCCCTTCAATGTCTTTTTATTTTGTGGCGAGGGGCTCAAAACTGCACACAGCACCGGGGAGGGCTGGCCACCAGCGCATCCCCAGCGTGACTCTCCCTGGCCAGTCTCCTCCACGAACATCTCTGTCCTGGCTTCCAAGGGATGGCTTTCAAAACCTGCTCTAATTAAAGAGGCCATCGGAGCGTGCCGGGCAGTGGCAGCAGCACCAGGATGGATCCTGCTGGGAGTGGGATGTGAGAGCTGCATCCTCCACCGCCTCCCAGACCGGCTTCCCATCGCAGGGCACACGTGTCGCAGCATGAGTGATGTTTGTTCCGTACCAACCCAGGAGCTGAAATAAATTGCAGCTATACAATGAAGAGGCACTTTATTGCTAAGGCATTAGGCAAAGCTAATGCAATCTGAACTGATATTGAATACAAATCCTTGACTGTGAGTCACCCTGCTTTTTACATTGTGTTCTGTAGCGGCGGAGCGGCGTGCCATCAGGAAGCCAGGCATTAGAAAAAAGAAAAATAAAAGAAAAGAACAGGCTTTTCTTTCTCCCCATGAAAGACAGCTGCAATGACGGCCAAATCACCCAATCATTGCATTAATTAATAAGTATTGGGAGCCTCCTGAGATTGATTGGATCATTATAGCACCAAGTGAAGCCTAAAGAGAAAGAACTCCTGGGGGAAGATGGTGATTTCATGTTGGCTTTGGCTCTGCTGGCTTGCAGAAAAAGCCTATCAAAGCTGAAGCAGTTCAGGAGCCCACGGAAGGGGGAGAACCTGCATTTTTCCCTGGTTAATTCATTCCCTCAAGTGGCACGAGACCTTCCAACCACCTCCTGTTCTTTCTGACCGAAGCCCAGCACGGGGCTGAGTTGCTGTGCTGGGGCAGAGCTGCAGGGAACTGGGAAATACAGTTATAAACCAGTCAGGGTGCTCTTCACCTTTCTGGGGGGGGAGGGGAGGGGGGGCAGGGAAGCATTATTTTCCCAAGACCAGCTCCCCAAGACCAGAGCCGAGGAGCAGGGATCCTGCCCAGCAGAGCATTTGTTTCACACGGGGATGATTACAGATGCCACATTTGTGCACGACACACAATTAACAACCATAATAGTGCTTCGGACTGACGGAGCATCCTTCATCTCTGGGTACGAAAGCATTTTTGCAGACATTGATTAATCAAGCCCCTAAACACTCCTGCAAGGCAGGTGCTATCGACACACGCAGCGCAGGGTGAGATTTAGAGTCGAGCATGGCCTTCTGCTGAGTTAGGAGATTTCTGCTGCTTGCCATACCTGAGGTCAATACTAATGCAGTCCTTGGTCCCACAGCCAGCTGGAGACTGAAAATCTTCCTTCTAATCTGGCCAGAGCCTTTCCCTGCTCAAGTTCTTGCTTTCCCTTAATTTTTTTTGTTTCAAGACCAAGCAAACCTGTGTAAATCAAAAGGATGTCTCTGGTCCACCAAAACCAAGAGCCCCAAAGCATCCCAGACAAAAGTGGGATGATGGGTGAAAACCCAGCAGTGATGAAAGGCAGAGTCAATCTCTGCTTTGTAGCCCTAATTCCCTGACAAAACCTGCATCCAGGCCCCCTGGGGGCAGCCTGCTCATCCTCTACACCCTACAGCTGAAATTCTTGAAGGGTGCCAAGAAAATAAACATGGTCCCAGAGAGGAGAATCAAAATACCTCCCACTCATGTGTTGGATCACCACCTTGTCAGATATCCACGCTGTGAACACATGGGTATGAAATAACCGTGAGTGTTGGAGTGCAAGAGTGCTCTCCAGCACAACAAGGTGTCATTCCTGGCTGCAGGCACAATTCCAGCCCCGTGACAGTCCCCGTGCAGCCCAGACCCCTGTGGTGGGTGGGTCTGCAATGACAGCCATGGCCAGCACATGTTGCCTGGCCAGCTGGTGAGTGGATAGACAGCCACCGAGCCCACTGAGCTGATGCCACCAACATGCACTGAAATTGTTCTGTGTCACAGGAGGCTGGGAGGGCAGCACTGGTTTGTGTTTCCCACTTGTCACTGCCCTAGTCAAGTCATAGAATCATAGAAATGTTTGGGTTGGAAGGGACCTTAAAGGTCACCTAGTTCCCACCCCCCTGCCCTGGGCAGGGACAACTCCCACCACACCAGGTTGCTTCAAGCCCCCTCCAACCTGGCCTTGAACCCTTCCAGGGATGGGGCAGCCACAGCTTCTCACAGCAAATAATTTCTACCTGAGATCTCATCTAAATCTACCCTCTTCCAGTTTAAAACTGTTAGCCTTCATCCTATGTCTCCCCTCCCCAATCAAGAGGCCCTTCTCTCTCAGCCTGTCCCCACAGCAGAGGGACTTCAGCCCTCCCAGCATCTTCATAGCCCTCCTCTGGACCAGCTCCAATGGGTCCATGTCTCTCCTGTGCTGAGGACTCCAAAGCTGGAGCTTTCACTTGCCTTGTGGGCAGGGTCATGGATCACCCAGAGTCATCCTGCTCTGGATCATCTCACCAGCTCCTACTGGGCAGAGCTGGAAATGAAGCTATTGGGAGTCAGTGACCTGCGAGAGGCACCCGAGCCCCGTGCTTCTCCCCAGTCCCTGCCTGGCATCTCCTCCCGCTGCCCCGGGGGACCCCACGGGAACAGGACAGGGTGTTGAACACTCCTGCTCTTTCCCCTGGCTTTGGGGAAGCAGGAATGAACTGTTCCTCGTGCTGCCAGCAAAACCTGGAGCAAAGGCAATAAGTCATCTGCTCCTCTCCCTTGCAGTGCCCCCCTCTTTAATGAGACTATCCATCAAGGGTTTGTTTTTTTTTTTTTAAAAAGCTATCAGCATGGTTCAGGGTGAAAGACTCAGCCATCAGTCACGGGATCCGTCAGTGTCTGAAGGCGAAGGCAGAGACACCGACGGCTTCCCAGGGTCTGGAGCAGCATCGCACTGAGACCCCCCCACCCCTACC
>JAOWAV010000005.1:29413257-29447885 GCA_028571045.1 Scolopax bukidnonensis
TGTGGGACCTGCTCTGGGTGGACCTGCTGTGGCAGGGGGTTGGAGGAGATGATCTCCAGAGGTCCCTTCCAACCCCAGATCATTCTGTGGTTCTGTGATTCTGACTCCATGGCTACGTGCAGAGGTGCAGCGGGGCATCGCTGTGTGAGGACCGTGGGCGTTAGAAGCGACTGGTGTGAGAATGGCACATCCTGCCAGTGGGCAGGGTTATTCCTGTGGGAATTCGGGGTCAGAGCCGAGCGCTTTGTTATCCCATTTTGTACAAACAGATTTATTATTTAAAAAAAAAAAAAAAGAGTGCTCTGTATGATGAAATAACACGCAGCTTTTGATCTAGACTACAAGCTCCCTCAGAAGTCAGGGCATTTTACATCCTCTGTCATTGCAATGAGTACAGGCAGTTCCAGTGGGCTCTGGGGAAAAAAAAAAAGAAAAGGAAAAAAAAAAAAAAGACTAACCTTCTGTGAGCAATCCAAAAGTTATTTACTTGACGCGATTTTATTTTTCAAATGTTTGAAAGTGGTTACTGAGCAGTAAAATATGCTCCAAGGAAATCCTGTTACAAAACACAGGCTATATTTTAATTAGCATAACGTGCAGTTACATGGCTGGAACTGGAGCCTGCCAATAAATGTATCTTTCGGGAGTTTAGATGGATGTCTATAGAAAATACAGCATGAGCGCTGGCTTTCCAATTTTCCAGTCCATCAGGATAGATTTACACTCTTGTCGGGGGTATGAAATTGCTGAATTCAGCAGGGAGATAAGCTCTGTGTCCTTACCCACTTGACTTGCCAGGCACAGGGTGCTCAGGAAGGCAGGAATGTGTCCCCGCTTCGCTCCGAGGGACCCAGCAGGTCTGTGAGGGGGGGGGCTTCACCTGGGCACCCCGACAAGCGACAGCAGAGCGAGTATGGGGATGAAGGACACTGGTATTGAACACAGTGCGTGGGGCAATCCTGGGGGGCCTTTGGTGACACCCAGTTGTTCCCTTTAGGTGATGTTTGGAGCAGAAACCCTGGGGTGCAGCACACGGGGCAGTGGAGATGGGGAGCTGCCATCCCTCCGCTGCCCTCAGGGCAGTGATGGGGATGAGCGTATGTGCCAGGGGGGGTTAACTCAGCTGGGGGTAGCACAGCAGGTCGGGCTGCAAAGAAAAAGTGCTTTTTTTTTTGCCAGGATCTCGGTCTTTTGGGCAGGGAACAGGCAAAGCCCAGCGAAGCTGCTTTTCTGCTGCTGCTTTCAGAGGGAGGTGACACACACGTGGCCAAACCAGCCACAAGAAAATGCCATCAAACCACTGCCAACCAGGCACAGAAAGGCAGAGAGCCCCACTCCTTTCCCCCCTCCCCCCCCAAACAGCAGGGGGCTCATTAATTGCAGGGGGCTCATTGTTCCCACTGCTGACTCAAAAGGAAGAGGTGTTTGGCAAAAGGCGTGATTCAAAGGGAGACAGAACCATCTTTAACATGGCCTCAGGTGCAAAAAAAAAGGGGAAAAAAAAAAAAAGGGATCCTGAGGAGCTGTTACTTCCCCACCAAGCTGGACAACAAATGATGAAGAGCATCAGGAAGGCTGTGGGGAGGCTGCAGTGGGTTCCTGCAGTTCAGCTGCTGCTCCCAGTGGCTTCCCAGGGTCCTTCCCAAATGGTCCTGCTTCACAAAGTTGCTTTTCGTGCTGGTGTACTTGAGTGATGCCTCCATGGGGTGCATGGAGAAGCCCCGTGTGATACAGGTGCCTCAGCTGTTCACTGCAGCCCCCAGTCCAACTCAGCATCAGGGTAGCTCGGTTTGCAGGAGCCAGGCTGAAGTGAAGGAGAAATGCTTTGCAGAGAGCAGCCCTTTTCCCCTGAGGTGCTAGAGGGAAAAGTGTCCTTCATTTCAGAGGACAAGCCACCGGCTGCCCGTCTGTCTGGCTGGTTTCACAGCTTGGTAACGGCCAAGTTGTTCAGGATGTTCATCTGCAGCCCCGTGGGGCTGGTCAGCTCTATCTGCATCCTGCTCCAGTGATGATTTGCCTGCTGCAGCCCTGCCCGGGCAGGAGAGGAGAGCCCAGGACAGACAGATGCTCGTTCAGTGAGCTTCTGCCCCCCAGCCCTGAGCCCGTGCCTTCCAGTGGCTCTTCTGAAGAAAGCAGAGCTTCTCGGGCAGGATGGGGCTGCTCACCCTCTGCCATCCCCCGGAGCAATCGCTACAAGAAAGATGAAGAAGAGGAATAAATGAACTTCTGATCCTTGCAGCGACCCCCCCTGTCACACAGCTCTGTTATCCCTCAGGCTTCGTCCATGAGGATTTCAGAAATCAGAGAAACCGTGGAGCTGGAGGAGCCTACCAGAGCCTGGGGTGAAAGAGGCCAAAGTGGGAAACAGTTGGAGGAAAGGAGGCTCCTTTTTCAAAGCAGAGATTGAAGAAGCATTTTGGATTTCTAGCAGAGCCTGTGGCATAGAATTGATAAGCAAGTGCAAGTGTTGTTTATCTTCAACTTGAACCTATACCCGTGGTCCCTATGGTTGGGGTGATGCTTGAGCAGTCACGGATGGTGCCTGTGTCCTGATCCAGCTCGGTGAGCCCTGGCAGCCCCAGGACCCCCAAAAATTGGGGTGCAGGTGATCAGCAAGGAACTGCCGGGAGATTTCAGAGTTGGGGGGTGCAGCTGGCACAGCAAGGGAGCGCTCCTCCTGCGCTTTCCAGAAGACACTATTTCTGGCCCAGCGTCTTTCTTAGATGACATGGATGCGGAATAACAAGCCCTTTGAAGCGTGTTGCTGTGAGTTAGCATCACGCCGTTAGAGCTGCCAGAATCACACTGATCTGTAAAAGCAGGGACCCAGCTGAGTGGCCTGAGCCTTGTCTGCAGCCAGAGGGGGGGGTTGCGGTGGAGGGATGAACAGGGGGAGCCTGAATTCACAAACACCCCCCACCATCCTCCTGTGTGGGCAGTTCTCCCAGGCTGGCTGGGTGCAAGGTAGAGAGGGGGGTGACAGCCCTGTGGCATGGGGGACCCCCTGATCATCACTGTGTCCCTGCAGTGGATGGGGGGGGGTGTTAGGGCTGTGGGCACACAGAGGTAACACCATCCCTGACCAGGGGACCTCCTCATGCTCAGGGGGGCCGGTGTTCCTGGGGTGCTGAGAAGCTGCTTTTCCCCCTGCCAGGTTCCTTCTCGCACTTGCTGTGGTACAGCTGAGGCTGATGTGCTCCTGGTGTGGGCAGAGAGCACAGCCCTGACTTAGCCATATTATTTTTTTTCCCCTTTTTCCCCTCTTTTTTTTTTTTTTTTTTCCTGGGGAGAGGCCAGAAAAGCAGCTGATCCAAAGGAACCCAAGCACTGGCCAAACCTGGAGCCTTTCCTATTGCAAATCAAGGAAGTTCTGCCCGGATTCCCCAAGGTCTGTGTTGTGCGGGGACAAACACAGATTTGTTCAGACCTTTCTCCCTTTTTTTCCTGACCCCAGGATCCCCTACCAGCAGTAGAAAGTGGAGATCCCAAGCAACTCCCTCAAAGGGCAGAGCCAGGGGCTTGGCTCCGTGTCCTCTCCAGCAGGAATAAGGGCTGCAGAAAGGAAAAGGTACCGGCATCCCGGGACAGATGGCTGCAGTGGGAAGGGACAAGGAAACTTCATGCAACCAAAAGCTAAGCTCCTGGCAGCTGGGAAGGAGAGTCTGAGCATCCTGGCCACCAAACCCAGCTCTGGAGGTGCGATTCCGAATGCAAAGCCTTAGTCTGGGAAGGGAAATTGGTGCCAAACTCAAAGGCATCCAAAAATTCAAGTGCGACAGAAGGAATATCTGTGGGGCTGATCCTGGAGCAGCGTGATCTGCTCGGCAAAAAGGATTTTTCATGCTTCCTTCTGTCTCACTGTCTTGCACACTTGTGTGTTACGTGCCAAAGCCAGGATCCGAGGTGGCAGGAGTCCGGCTCGGGTGAGGTGGTTCTGCAGGGGCAAACCCAGAGAAGGGACCCCAGGTCCCCAGGCCTGTCAGGGGTTTTGGTGACGTGCATCAGCCCATCAACAAGGGAACTACTGTGGGGACCCGTCACTGCCATGGAGAGCTGGTGCAGAACAGGCAGCAGCAGGCAGGCAGGAGTGTTTGCCTACAAATAACATCGAGGGAGTGAGGGAATGTTCTGGAAACTGGTCAGTTCGGGGTGATTTCAGCCATCAGAATGGCTGAAAATATTTAAAATTCAAGAGAGAATCTCCATCAGACTTTTTAGGGTGGATTAATGGAGCGTGCCAACATTTTGTGGATGAGATCCTTCATCCTGGGTAGATTGGTGGCTGGGGGACAATGCTGGAGGACATCACTCCTGATATCCCCTCAGTCACCTCCCCGCAGCCCCCCGGCTCGTCCCCCGATGATGGGGCTGTAGCACGATGCGCAGGAACAGGGTTTGCATTTCCTGATGATGATTTAAATGCACTTTCAGTAAAACTCAGGCTATTCCAGACCGATCTAAACTTCCATTTGTAAAGATACGAGTCCCTAAATTAGGTGACTACTCTGGCATGAGCCCTAACAGCCTCCCAGTGCTCCCAGCACACCCGTAGCATCCCCGCCCACAGCGAGGAGCTCTGCAGATGTCTGCCTGGACCCACCAGCCTTTCTTTTCCTCCATTGCACAGGATACAAACGAGGGAAGGAATTAAAATAAGCAAGGCAGATGGTACTAATAACATTAAAAACGTGATCCAGGTGTTGCTTTGCTATTAGAGGGGTAAGGGGGTGTCCGGCTCCGGTAGCCAAGCTGGTCTGGGGTGGGATCTTGTGCTCCAACCCTGAGAGCATCCTCAGGGACATCAGACTGTTCCCAACACCATCAGCGCCGGTGCGGAGGGGCACAGGTCTTGGGGGATCACTGCCCAAAGCAGCCACCCGCCTGCAAAACCACCCCAAAACCCAGCACCCCGAGATGTGGAAAACCGGCTTTAGAGAACACCCGGCCTCCCTCAGACAACTTGATTTCTTTCACCCCTTATCATCCATCCAGATTATTCATGCAGCGTGTTTTAAATTGCTGTTGGACACTATATTTACATAAATATGCGAGCCAATGAGGTCTAAAACCCTGGTGAGCTCTAAATGGTGTATTAGGTTTTTGGAGAGAGGATTTTATCAATTTACTGAGAGCACAAATCAACACAGCAGAATTTACAAACCCATCAAAAAGTGAGGTGACAGTTTAGAATTAATCCTCTGCCCGAGGCACACAATGTACCTCCACAAACATCTCCCAGCATAAATATATTTGAGAAATAGTGAAGGAAAATGTAACTTCTAATGCCTTTGTACGCTGCCAGTGAAACGGCTGCAGCCTCATCGGGGAGATGAATGGAGCTAATGTCATTGGGAAGGTGCTGCTCCCTCCCACTTTATTTTTATCCAAGACTCCGTCCCCGGCCTGCGTTGAAATATTTCAATTTGTCTTTGTGCCAGAATTCCTCCAAAAGAAAATTTCCTCAGTAATCTTTCGTCCTCATTCATTCTCTCTTGAAAAAAAAAAAAAAAAAAAAGAAGAAAAAAAGAAAAGACACGGAATTTTTCTGTACGCACCCCCATCGCTTGGGGCAGCGCTGGAGTTGGTGTGTCGGGGGGGGAGCACGAGAGGTCTGGGGGAGCCCCCGGGGTGGGATGGTGTTGGTGGATGGTTGTGGCTTTGGGGCTGCAGCTGGCACTGGCTGGGGCTGTTCCTGCACTGCTGGGTGCAGGGGACAGGGGTTTTCTTGGGTTGGGTGGGATGCTCCATGGTCCATGTCCCCTGCCGTGGTCCCAGAGGGGCAGCAGCTCTCCTGTCCTTGGAGAGGGGCTGAGCTTTCTGGTGTTTGCTGCTGCTTAAGGAGAGAAAACAGCTTTTGGTCTCCTAACCCAGCACAGCATCCTAAAGCCACGAGGATTCCTGCTTCTCCTGGTCCCCTTGAACTGTATCTTCCTCGAGCTGCAGTGCAGGATGAGGGCAGCCATCGCCTCTGTGAGGAGCTGCTCTCCAGTCAGGGCCTTTGGAGCCCACACTTAGATGAAATCAGTCAAGCAATTTCAATTAAAAGCAAACTTTTCAAGCTACCTAATCAAAATCCAGAAAGGCTTCTTTTCAGCTTTTGTTTCCAGTACACAGAGGAGCCCATGGCCTGCCAGCGGTGAGATGGCTCTTTATTGTGTAGATGGCTGTGAAGGACACAGGCTGCGTTCCCATTTAGGGATGCATTCAGGCTTTCTGGGAATTCATTAGGAAAGGTGGGGAGGGAAGGGTGCAGCCAAACAAGAGTCCTCGCAGCTGCAGCCCGACAGCCACGCTGGGGTGGGGGGGGTCAGCCTGCTCCCCCAGAAGCAGAGCTCCCCAGGTTTTTCCCCAACACCTAAATTCAGAAACATTTTCTGTTCCTCCAGCGGGGGCTGATCAAGAGTGAAAGGCAAGCTGCACCACCAGGCACCCAGCAGCTTGTTCTCCAGCATCTCTGCAGCTGCAGTCCCAGGTCAGAAGCCACCATGAAGGTGGCCAGAGTGGCTCTGCCAGTTGTCAGCATCTGCACCCTTTTGATGGTCCTGCATATGCCCAGCACTTGCGTGGAGCAGGGTTTTGAGATTCCATGCACCCACCAGTCTTCATCACGGGCAAACCAAGGGCAGAGCCACCCTCACAGAAAAGAATTTCTTCCCGAGATCTCATTTCAATCTCCCCTCTTTCATCTTAAAACCCTTCCCCTTCGTCCTACGAGTCCACTCCCTGATCAAGGGTCCCTCCCCATCTCTCCTGGAGCCCCCTTAGGGACTGGAAGGGGCTCTAAGGTCTCCTCAGAGCCTTCTCTTCTTCAGGCTGAACCCCCCCAACTCTCTCAGCCTGTCCTCCCAGCAGAGGGGCTCCAGCCCTCAGAGCATCTTTATTGTGTCCTCTGGACCAGCTCAAACAAGTTCTTCCTGTGCTGAGGACTCCAGAGCTGGAGGTGGTGTTCCAGGTGGGGTCTCCCCAGAGCAGAGGGGCACAACCCCCTCCCTCGCCCTGCTGGCCACACTGCTGGGGGTGCAGGCCATCAGAAGAGGGTGATGCTGGGCTGTGGGCAGCTCCGGTCAGTCAGAGGAGCAGCTGATGGTGAAAAACCCCGGGGAGATGCTGCGTGGTGTAAACTGGCAGGATGCAAGGCAGGGCGATGGCAACTCCTTGCAGCTCCTTGGTACATTGTCACCCAACCGCACAAATTGAATTGAGTCACGGCAAATAACATCTCCTCCAGCGACTCAGATGATCCACGCTGGCTTCCGTGGGCAAGGGCTGTATTTTTCCACGTTTCTGCTCCACAGGCATCGAACTGGACTCACAAGCAAAGTCTTTAATTATCCAGCATCGCCTCTTTGATCAGAACAAGAAGCCTGAACGAATAGCAAAGGCAACAGACTGCTTACATCGGGGACTACGACCCCAGAGTTAAACACAGCTCTGAAAAAGGCAGCCAGCTCTGAAAAATTCCTTCCTAACCTCCCCAGCACCGTGTCCAGAACATTCGCTGATGGAAAACACACGTTACAAGTTTATGCTGAACCTGCTGCTGCTCTTCCTGCACCCATGAAATCGGCTGTTGTGTTTCTATTGAAGAAACAGTCCTAATCCACAGTCTCCTGACTCCAGCTGCTCCTTCCAAAACACTGCTCTGGGCTACACGGCACCTTGCAGGACCCTGCTGAGCACCTGCAGCAGCAAGCACAGGATGCAACCATCATTTTGGGGGAAAAAAAGGCCCAGGGAGGGCCATGGGGTGGTTTGGAAGGGGCAGACTCTATGGTCTGAGCCTTGGTATCCCTGTGACCCCTGCCCTTCCTCCCTGCTAGCTCTGAGGGGGGACCTGAGGGTGACCATCCCCACCTGGGGACAGCCCAGGTCCCCTTCAGCAGCATCTGGTTCTTTCCTAAGCATTTAATATTGCACGTCAAAAAGGCAACCCTTAAAAACAGATTTATTTCTCAGTTGTGCCTGTTTTAATCATATTACACTGCTATCAAAAGTACATTTAAAATTACGATTACCCTGTAGGAACATAAAGAATAGCAGCAGGAGAAAAGAAAACTTATCCAAGCTGGACAACACACTGTTTTTTATAATTTGCTGATTCCTCACCTGCTGGGGAGAACAGAGTCAGGTACTTTCTCACCGCATTTCCCCAGCAGCGGGGTGTGTCAAAAATAACAATATCACCAGGAAACACGCACGGGCACCAGCAACACAACACACATGTTTGACAAGAATATATGAGGAGCATCTGACAAAGCCCCCTCTCCCCATGTCGATTCAAATATCAAAGCTCTTCTGGAGAGGTTTGTCAAGAGCTGCTCCTCCCCGAGCCTGAGTGGCACAGTGGCTGGGGGGGTCACACGCTGCCAAAACCCCTTTGATGGGAGCAGAAAAGCTGCAAAACTGAAGAGCTCCCACCCCAGGGAGACCCCCATGGTCCCACAGCACAGCTGGGTGCAGTCCTACACCCACCCTGAGACGTGGTAGGACAAGCCTCAAGGGCTGGCATTTTAGGGCTTTCTCACTTAACTGGGTCCAGCTGTGATTAATGAACAAAACAGGCAGTCATTTATGTATTGTGTTTTCTGATTTTTCTATTTAAGGCTTTCTTGGGGGTGGGGAAAGCAAATATTGCCAAGTTCCTTGGAAGGGAGATGTGTTTCCATGCCCCTTTTCAGCATCCCTATACTTGCTCCCACAGTGGAGGGGCAGTGAAGCCCCCGGGACGGGAAGGGAAAGGTGACAGTGCCCTGAGCTTGGTGGGAGCCAGCTGGAGCTTCTGCGTGGGCACAGGGGACAGTGTGACACCTCCACGCAGGGCAGGGTGCCCTGATGTGGGTGGCACAGGAGAGCAGTAGGGGGTTACCTAGAGTGAGCATCTGCTGCGAGGCACAACGGGAGAGGCAGGGACATGGTCCAGCCAGAGGACCGAGTCCTCTTTGCTTGTTTACAATACACTTTTGACCTTCTGCTTCTCTGTTTTGGGGGAATATGGGTTTTTTTCTGGGTGCTGGTGGTGCCCAGGCAGCAGCACTGGGTGCCCTGCACCTCGTTAGGCTCGTTAGCTGGGCACAGTGGCTGTGCCCACTGTCACCACTCCAACAGCCCTCGTGGGCTCTCAACAAAGAGCCTGTCATCTTTGTTCCCGATGTACTTGCAGCCCCACAAAGACTATCATTATCCTTTCTGATATAATTAAGATCAATCAAATGGGATAATGGAGCAGAGGTCAAGGAAGGCTGTTACTTCCTTGGGGAACAAGGGGCTGCTTTCGTTAGAAATACCAGGGAGCCGGCTTAATTGTTCTAAATTTCACAAATTACGAACGTGCCTTTATAATTGCGTGTTCTCCCGCGGGGGAGGGAGGAGGGACCCCGAGAGAGGCTTTGTTTTGGAGCACACTGCCTCAAAGAGCTCTTGCTCTGCAGACGCTGCATACACACACACACACACACACACACACACCCCCCAGCCCCAGGGGGCTGCTGCCAGGGAGCAGAACTGCTAAATTTGCTTTTTTCCAGGGGCTGATGGGTGATGCCACTCGATACTGGGACATTAGAAAACTCTGTGCCCTGTGCCTGCCCTGCTGATGCCAGGGATGTGGAGGTGGCTGGAGCTGGGCAGGGGATCAGGCAGGGCTGGGGGCTGCTCCCTGCCCCTGCTCACCATGCAGGAGACCATGTTTCCCTCCTGACATCCCAACAGCTAATGAAACTATATTTTCTATCTGTATTAATTAAAATAAAGTGCAGCGGCTCGTCATTAGGCTCTGTGGGAGAAGCCATACATGGGTTATCACCATCCAGCACGACATAGTGCAGAAATGGAATTAGTTCAGCCAGGCCATCTTTAAAACACAAATCACTGATGACTGATACAGCTGACAATTAATTAAATAAAAAACTGTGTCGCTGAAAACGAGGGGAGGACTGAGAGAAGCAGTAGCAGTAAGCTGGCTGCCCTGCAATGATGGACTCGGGGCAGGGCAGGGTGGCAAAGCCTGTGCCAGCAGAACAACTTCGGTTTTATTGAGGAAAAAAAATATTAAAGGATTGAATTTTATGGTTCTTCATCCAGATCTTGTCTAAAACCAGGCTCATTTCTGAAAAAGTCAGCCAGGGCACGGGTACATCCCGTGGCACGGCGAGGCTGGACGTGCCGGGCACTGCCTATGGAGCTGTGCCACCCGGCACGGGAACCTGCCCTGCTGCCAAACCCAAAATCGTTTTGACATAATGAGGATCCAGCTGAAATGCAGTTTGTTACTTTCTTTAGAGGGGGGGAAAAACAACAACAACAACAACAAAAAAAAAAATCAAAAAAACTTAAGCAAGGGAGGAGGCGACTGGCTGACAAACTGCATTGCGTCTTCCTGGCGGTTTTCTGGGCTGTTAAAAGGGGTTTGGGAGCAGAGCCTTGTCCCTCGGCCACGTGTGGTTTTGAGCTGGGATCACCCAGTTTTGCTGGGATGTGCCGGCGTGGGAATGGGGAGCGCCGGGCTTTGCCCTAGTTACTAACAACCTCCCTCGCACAGCCCGGAATCGATGGAGTCCAATAACTGTAATAACCACAAACATCAGTAACCCAGCACTTTCCCTGCCGTCCTGATTGCTAGCAGCGGGGCTGGTCGCAATCTGTCAGGAATCGTTAGATGCCAGAGCTGTGTGATTTCAGAGGAGTACAACAGGGGGCTTTTCAAGGGCACCAGGCAGAGGCAGGCAGGCAGGTTTCTGCCCGGCCTCCACGAGGGGAGAAAATGCCAAAAAAAAATTAAAAATCATTGCTTGGAAAAAAAGTTAATCCTTCCAGGGCCACTTCTTTAGGGAGATGCAAGATGTAACCATCATTGGGACCACTGACCCCCATGCCTAGCTCCACAAATTGACTGAGCAGGCAGAGTTAAAAGCCCTGTTTGTCTGTGGAGAGGGAGGATCGGGACATCTCAGGGGTCTGGGGGGGAAAGAAGCACAGGATGGGGTACAAGGAAACCCCAGACCCATCCCCCTTCCTTCGTCCTGAGCATCTCCAGCTCTGCCTGCCTCTCCCCAGTGCGTGGTGCTGGGGTGCTGCATCCCCGTGGTGGGAAAAGCCCAGTTCATCCAGTGGGGAGAGCAGAAAATCTCGTGTGCTGCTGTGCCAGGCTTCACCTGTGCCAGCCTCATTGCTCTGAGGCGTCTCTGCTCCCCGGAAAGATGGCCAGGACCTGGTGGGCTTCAAATCCCACTCTGAAACATCACAGGGCACCTTTTGGGAGTACTCCAAAAAAAAAAAAAAAACCCCAAAGCAACTCATGTTTTTGAGGTACCCCTGGAAAAACCCATGGGACGACAGCAGTGGTGCCAGCTGCATCCTCCCCTGCTGCTATGGGGAGGGGGAGCAGTGATCTGCCCCCGAGGAGGCTGCCTGTATCTCTTCTTCTCCCAGAAGCTTGGACTAGAGCCACGCTGTGATTCCTGTTACAGCTTGTGAAAGAAATATAAAGCGTTGCCAAACAGATTTGTCAAAAGGCAGCTCAGTTCTACCCCGTGCCTTCCAGTCGATGCAGAAGCTGCACTGTTAATTTGGGCAGAAATCGAATCTTCCAGCTCCCCCAGCTCCAAGGAGCACTGGGAACTGATGCTGCAGTGGGAGCACGGGGCTGTTCTTGTCACCCAGATCTCTAACATTATATTGTCATCTCCGATTTCCAGTTCTGGAGCAGAAATCAAATCAAACCAAGCTGTGAACACACTCCAGACAGGTAGAACAACAGGAGGAGGTTCTGAATAGTCAGATAATCCATGGATGTGACTGCCTGGAAGTGAGAGCATGAATGATTTATAGCCAGGCAGAGAAATAGTTGTCTATTCTAATTAGACTAAACTTTCTCTCTCTGGATGTTTTACGGTTGTGTATCTTGTAATTGGTTCCCATCCGTCCCCAGACGTGGGGAGTTTTATCTAAACCCAGTGGGCCATAGCTTGTGTGGTCTGGTGTGCCTGGTGGGATGCACCCCCTTGCCTGCTGCCTGTCTTGGCCAAGGTAGTGCCAGCAGGGACGTGAGCGTGGCACCCTGTGGGGTTGCAGCCCAACAGCATGGGTGCTCAGGAGGAAGGGATGCCCTTCAGTGCCCTCGATGCTCCTGGCTGGCACGGCAAGGGATGCTCCTGGCACCTGGGGACATCAGTGCCTTGAGGAGAGGAGCTCTCCGGGGCAAAGCCCTTCTGTCTGCATCATACTGACCTCCCCAGCCTGTTGGCAGCCCAGGGGGGGGGTCCCAGGTGGCAGGGATTGCCACAGCTCTCTGGTCAGGGCTGCAGGCTCCTGGCTTGCTCCCTGCTCGCTCCTGGCCTTGTAGCAGAGCTGCTGAAACCTGGGTTCTGCATCCTTGCTGGGTTTGCTGCAGCCCTGCTGCAGTGCCTGCTGCCCTGCTGGGGGTCCTGAGTTCCTGCCAAGACTCCTGCATCCCTACTGCAGCTTCTGCATCCCTGCCAATGCTGCTACATCTGTCAGGGATTCTGCATCCCCGATGCAGTTTTTGCATCCCTGCTAATGAAGAAGCCAGGACTCCTGCATCCTTACTGCAGCTCCTGCATCCCTGCCAATCCTGGTACATCTCTGCCTGAGTTTCTGCATCCCTGCCAATGCTCTGACAGAGCTTCTGCATCCCTGCTGCAGCTTCTGCATCCTTGTCCATGCTGCTACATCTTTATCAGGGCCCCTGCACCCCCTCCATCACCTAAGAGGTAGCAACAGGGTAAAGCAGCTCTGCCAACACGCTGGCTCATGCAGCAGAAGCATTGAGAGGTGCTGGCATGGCATTGCAGGGACAAAACCCAGCACAGCTCAGGGAAGGAACCCCTGTGGCATCGTGGCACAGAGTGGGACACGAGCTGTGTTTCACCGGGCTGACCCTGCTCTCAAAGAGTTAATTGCAGCACTCGCTTCTCAAGACTTGCTCCACTGCATCTTAACAGTGATGGGAGATTAATTATTTCAGTCTCAGAAAGCTGACTAGAATGGGCTTTTTGTATCTAAATATACTCTCTCTTTAGGAACCCATTTAATTTTATACCCTGATCTAGACGACTAGGCTGGATGATTGGTTGAGAAAGAAGGAGCTTCTCTTCCCCTAGTTCAATTTGTATCCTGAAAAGCTGCCAAAATATTCAATTTCCTCTCCCCAGGCGGGCCTTGAGGAACCAGTGTCCCAGCCGCAGAGCCCAGGAGAGCTACAGGATTGATTTGCCTTTGCTCCTTCATCTTCATGACAAACCTCCTCCAGAGCAGGGACACCGAGGGGGACACGGCAGCAGAGGACAAGAGGGAGCAGAGACATGACAGGTGTCCCCCTCCCCAGGGTTTCTGTGTCTGGCAAGGGCTGGAGCCAGCCTGGGGGTGCATCTGGCTGAGATGGGAGGTTTGGCATCTGGGATTTACCAGAAAGACTGGAAAACTCAACAGGAAACTTTCTATTTGTACCTAGTAAGGCTCAGCTTCCAAAAAAATTGAGTTACTCCTTGAAACCACCCTGCTAATTCACTTCAGACAGGGCTATCTGCCCATGACAAGACAGAGTCCATTTCTTTCTTACATATAAAATTATAAAAAACTGCAGTGAACTGAAATTAACACCTGGATCAAAGTGCTGCTATCTCTAATGGCTTTGCTCCCTTGCTCCGTGGTGCCCACCAGCTTGTCTATCTCCGCTGAAATATCAGGATAATTAATCACACCCATCAGCTGGGGAGGCAGTGGCACCGAGCTGGGATGAGCCAGCACACGACAGGTCGTATCTTTTCCACGCTGTAAATCTCTTGATTCCTCCCTAATTGGATGAGCCTCTTTAATGCCTCTTCCTCGTTAGCTGCTGCTGCTCCTCCTGCAGCCAAGAAATGACCCGGCTCATAGGTGCTTGGATCCCCTTTGGGAAGGGGCTGGCATTTCCCAGTGTGGCTTGGTACATCCCTAGGGACAGGGGACTCTGCCAGGGATGCTCCATGCCAGGGGGTGAGGGGTGCTAGGATGCTGGTCTTTTGGGGCACAGCCTGACTGGGACATCATGGGGACACAGGGACCCACAGGCTCCCAGAGCAGGGGGGAGAGTTCAGGGACACAGGAGCTGCAGGTGTCACCACCAAGCTGGCGCAGCCAAAACACAGCCCTGAGAGTCAAAGTCTCATTGATTGCGGCTCCGCCAAGCAGCAGTGGGGAGGAAAATCCATTTTCCTTGTAGCTTGGACAAGTGTGTAATTTCCAGGCATCCGTCAGGCCACTGTGGATCGTTAGAGCAGTTACGAGCTTCTCTGGAGTACGGGAAGGGGGGGAGAGGTTTGCAAGTTTAATTCCCCTGTTCCTGGCAGCATCCTGGCTCCCGAGAAAAGTGAGTCGGGCACAAGCAGAATGGATTCCCCACTGTAGGGGGGAGTTTATTTACTTGATATTTCATTGTGGAAATATTACCCCCTTCCCCCCCCGCCTTCAAACCTGCTGTTCCCACTCATGACCAGAAACACCATTGCCCACAGACAGCCCTGGGAGCATCACAGGAAGGACATGGACCTGTTGGGACGGGTCCAGCGGAGGGCCATGAGGATGATCAGAGGGATGGAGCCCCTCTGCTGTGAGGACAGGCTGAGAGCTGGGGTTGTTCAGCCTGGAGAGGAGAAGGCTCCAGGGAGACCTTCTAAAGGCCTTTCACTATCTGAAGGGGCTCCAGGAGAGCTGGGGAGAGACTCTGTGTCAGGAGGTGCAGTGACAGGACAAGGGGCAATGGTTTTAAATTGGAAGAGGGGAGATTTAGATTAGACACCAGAAAGAAATTCTTTATGGGGAGGGTGGTGAGAGCCTGGCCCAGGTTGCCCAGAGAAGCTGTGGCTGCCCCATCCCTGGAGGGGTTCAAGGCCAGGCTGGATGGGGCTGAGCAACCTGCTCTGGTGGGAGGTGTCCCTGCCCAGGGCAGGGGGGTGGAACTGGATTATCTTTAAGGCCCATTCCAACTCCAACCATCCTATGATCTTGCCAAGCCCAGCTCTGACCACAGGCAGCAGTTGGGGATGAAGTTTTCCTTCTTGTTTGCCTTTACCACGGAAGGCAGGTTTCCCTCTGGGCACAGGGGCTGTGGCTGGGTGGGTGGCAGGGAGAAGAGCCCAGTCCTTCCCGGCCACGGGTCCTGGGGCTGGGCACCACTGCCAGCATCCTTACTGGTAATGAGGGGTTTCCATGGCAACCTTATTTGAGCTCTGCTACTGACACAGATGTAAATTTTAAAATGAAATATTCAGACCACAGTCCTATGAGCATAAATAAACCCCTGCACATGGCCAATTTAACAGCATTTTAAAGCAGTTCGGAAAGTCCCCAGGGTCCCTGGGAGTCTCTGGCACGAGGAAACTCATGAAAACAGAAGGAAAAGCACCCTGACCCCATCCCTCCCAGGAGCCCCAGTGCCCAGCCAGGTCTCTGGCTTGAGCCCATCTCATCCCTGAGCTCCAGGGCAGAATCAAACCAGCAAGAAAAGGCTAATTACAACCCAGGCTGCAGAGGATGGGGAACTCGGGGACTGCACAGGAGGGACATCCAGACACCCACAGGTGGGTCCTGAAATTCCTTGACCTCTGCCGCAGCCTCCTCCCAAGCAAAGCCTGACCATCCCTCTTCTTCCTAATTATCTGCCTATTAATTGCTCTTTGGGACACCTATGGTGAAGACAGGCTGGCCGGCTCCATCCATCACAGCCAGCTGTGGAGCCCCACATACCCCAGAGCACCCCACTGCACCCCAGCACTTATTTTTAAGAGCCACCTACTTCGCGCAAGTGCTGGAAATTGCTCAGACCACTCTTCATTCCCTCGAACATCCACATCTTCCCAACAAGCAGGGCCAAGCACCGGAGCCCTGGGGCTCCCTGCACCCCCAAGTCTGTCACCCCCATGGAGCAGGGGGTGGGGACAGGCATCACTCCTGCATCCCTCCTGCCACGCCGGGCTCTACACCCGAGGAGAATTATTTCCTGTTTTCTCTGCCTGCAACACAAAATTGTTTGGATGAAAGCCATCCCTGAGCTCCTGCCTCACGGGCTGCAGGTGGCACAAAATAGCCTTTACGCAGGAAAGAGGCTCAGAAACCCCCACGGTGACGGGCAGATACCGCTCCGGCTGCGTTTGTCCACGCTCCCACACGGATGACTCAACCGGTGATCAGATTGCTACTATTTTATTTGCTTACAGGTTGAACTGTCAGGATGCTCTTGAGGAAAAAAAGAAAAAATAATTTATTCCCCTCCCCACCTCGTGGAAAAACTTAACTTGCTGAAATTGTAAGCACAGGGAGGAGCGGGTTTCAGATCTCCTGCTTGGAGACATGTGGCTATCTGGGCGCTATCGGTCTGTTTTGACATTTTGAAAATGAAAGACTGTTTTGATTCAGGTTTTTTTCGGCTCTTCAAGATTTAAGGCAAAAACCCTTTAAAATCTGAAACCAACCCAAAGCACTTCCAATCCATCACACTGGAGTGTTTTGACGGACCCAACCTGCTATTTTTCAGATCCCCGATTCACACTCAAACCCTCTCTTTTTCCCCCCCCCCCACCGATGGTGAGATTTGTATGGCACATGCTGGAAATTGGTGTGAGACAGAGGTCCTGAGAGAGCATGACGTGAAGGGCCCCCACCATCCCTTCCACTCCACAGCCTTCCATCAATGTGGGTTGGCATCAGAGACCAGCCTCGACACCCCTCTCTTACCAGAGATCTGGATCAGCCCTGTATGAACTCACAGAAGGATGTTTTGGATTTAATTAACAATTCCTCATTTAATTAGTGAGCTGTCCTGAGCTGCCATGGTGTGGAAAGGGCCAGGCTGGAGGCCAGTGATGATCCCATGCACATGTGGTCCAGTTCCTCCCATCAAGGTAAAAGGCAGCACCCAGCAGCTCTCCTTCATCATCCTGGCAGTAACTGGTCATGCTCCTTCTCCTGCTCACACACTTTAGATTGCCTTTCTACCTGCAGAGGTTCAAGGAGACAAGGGAAGAAGCCTCTATCTTTGGGAAGACAGGTTTGGTCTAATCAAAGTGGCTGCAGCATCCCAACAGCCCCAGTGGATGCTGCCAGGCTCCTTCCCTAGTGGGAAGACTGGGAACAGCTTCAATGGCACAGACCCCTGGGGCAAGAGGGGAGACAAGTGCCAGCCCAGAGCTTCCCAGGGGTCACCTGGCTCTATCCCGAGGGAGGGCATGACCTTGGGAGACCTGCCCAAGCTTCTTGGCCTCAGAATCTTGCTCGTCCGAGCTCAGGAGCCTCTGCTCCAGAGGACATCCTTCACATTGCCCAGGCAGTGCCGGCCATTATGCTCATTATGGCTATTGATTGCCCCATTTCACCTGCTGATGGAGCAGGAGACGAGGCTGAGATGAACCATCTGCTGGGGTTCATGGCTCTGCTCGCTCCCCTCTCCTCACCACCACCGCTGGCCCCACTGTGCCATCCATCTCACCCCGCAGAGGACTTCATTCAAGGCAGGGAACACAATAAGAGATTGAACTATTCCCTGCAAATAAATCAAGGCAGCATCTTTTCTAAAGGAAAGCTTATTGCCTTTGGAGGAGTAGCTCTGCCTGCACACAGAGCATGGCTTCTCCATGGCAGTGCCACCTGCCATTCCCAGGCACCCACCTCATACAGAGCCCACTCCCCAGCCATGGTCAGCCACCCCGCTCACCTGGCATCAAGACACAGAAGAACTCATGGTCTTCATGGTCATACCTGCTCCCAAGCAGCCAGCACATCCCTCCAGCAGTGCTTAACTGGGGCCAGGCAGCCTACCCTAGTGTGGCACAGCACAGTGAACCTCCTCAGCAGCACCCCCTGGCTTTAAGAAATCCTCACAGAGGCTGCAGCCCTGCCCCTAAGAAGCCCTATTCCCAAACCAAACTGATCCACCTGGGCCTGGATTTATTGCAGATCATGGCCAGCTGATCCCATGGACCCTTAAAGGGGCCTTGTTCCCAAGAGCAGGTCACCCCCAGAGCAGGGCACCGAATCCCCCCCAAGCAGGACAATCCCTCAGCAGCACACCTTTCAAGCAAGAAAGCCCCCCGAGCAGAGCATCCCAGGGCAGGTCACCCCCTGGGCAGGTCACCACCTAAGCAGAGCATCACCCCGGGCAGGTCACCCCCCCCGGGCAGGTCACCACCTGAGCAGAGCATCCTCCTGAGCAGAGCATCCCCCCAAGCAGAGCATCCCCAGGGCACGACACCCCCCTGAGAAGGGCACCCCCTGAGCTGGCCCGGTGCCGGGGGTGTGCAGAGGCTGGGGTGCAGGGGAAGGGGTGCAGGATCAGTCCCAGCACTCGGGCGAGACGTCTGTGGCAGCAGCAGCTCCCGGGCAGGATTAGCTGATCCCAGCACACCTTCCCTCCGCCTCGCCCCGTCACACAGAGCAGAGCACGGGGGCTGAACGCCACCATTAATAGCATCCATATAAGCTTCTCAGGGCTTCTGGTTTAATCAGATCGCTCAAGCCTTCAGGATGGAAACTACTGAACTCGAGCAATCAAGCCACCATCCTCCTGCAGCCCGGGACCGTGCGCTGGCAGCGATAGCATCGGCATTAGTAATGGGAACCCAGCGATACAGCTACTCGTGGTTTAGCTCTTTCAGGAGCACAGCAGCAAACTGAGTGCTTTCTGATTATTTCAGCATCCTTTTTATCAAGCATTTGCAGTTCCCTAATTCCTCTAAGCCCCTCTGGCTGAGATAGGGGCAGCAATCAGATTTGCCGGGCTCTCTCCAGCCACGGCACCTCTGGAGCAACACACAGTGCCCCTGCCATCACAGGACATGGTCCCGACTCGCTGCTGGGGCTGTAGGGGTCCCAGGGACCCTCTCGCATGGGGATGAAAATTTAGGACTGGGGAAGCCACAGTGAGTGGGTCCCTGCATCTTGGGGGCCCAGGGCTGAGCCACCCGTGGGAATGACGTGGCCATGGAGTGTGGCCCAGGAAGGGACCCAACACGCTCCAGAAGCTGCCCGGACACCTTCTCCTCTGCTGGCAGGGTGGTTCTGGTGGGAGCTGCTGATTTTCCTGTGTGTTGGGGCTGATAGTTGCTGGGGTTGTGTCTGAGGAGGTGGCTGCTGCCCTGGTCACCGTCCCGGGGAGCTGAGCTAAAAGGCAGTGGCTCCTTCCCTGCGCTGAGCTCATCCCTTTGGGATGCAGGTATCCCGCAGCTGAGGTCCCACCCGGTCCCTGGTGGACCACCATCCCAATGCCAGCCTTTCCAAACTAGCACAGCCTCAAAGGGGGTCCTCATATGGCCCATTCTGGGGGACACTGGGGGTCCCCAGGATGTCGAGCGTGGGGAAAGACCACGGTGGTGTGGGCGAGGTGCTTTGCCACCAGCTTCCCCTGACGCTTTGAGCTCTCTGCTTCCCATCCCCTGCTGCCACGCAAAGGCTTTCAGGGCTGGAACAAGCAATTCACTGTGCCATTAATTGCAAGTTCCTTGATTGCTGGGAGCTCCCTGCTGCAGGGGACCAGCACAGCCACCGGCGTGGCCACGGGGAAGGGCTGTCTGGCAGCTCCATGGGGTTTCAGCCTGGGTTTTGTCTGCTAATTCCAGATCCAGCAGCTGAAATCTTCACCTTCCCACCACGCCGCGCTGGATCAAAGGCAGAGTCTGGGGGTGCCCCGTGCTCAGGAGAGCAGGCGGGGACGTGGGGACGTGGGGACACTGGCACTGCAGCCACCAGGCAGCAAGAAACTGCCTGAATGCGCCGTGTACCAGTGCTCTGAGAGGCAGCGCTGAAAAACCTATTTCTCTTTTATGGAGAAGAAGAGCTGATAGTGTAGGAAATGGTGACAAAGGGGGGAGAGAGCTTGAGCTCCCATTTAATTAGTTCTCTCTCGTTCACCTGGCCTCGCAATCTCATTCCCTGTCTTGCTTTAATATATGGTAGTTCGCTCCGTTAATGTGCCTGGGCTGCCATGGAGAATTCCTGACCACAACCCCCCAAAATCTCTCGCTGTGTATGTATAGACCATGGGCAATAAGCAGATTTATTTCTGAGTGGCAGCAATAAACAGAAAACAGAATCCTGCAAAAGAGCAAGATGAAAAACGAACTATGTAAAACTGATCGCAAAAAAAAATTGACTATTTGCACCTGAAAAGGTCTTGTCGGAGCAATTAGTTGTTCTTTGTGCGGGCGGAGGGATGGAATGGGTGAGAGAGCACGGCCCCCAGTTGTGTTGGCCTTTGAGGTCGTTAATTTTTCTCGCGACAGCAAGTTTCAAAGAGGCATTTGTAGTCATTTATAAATATTTAAATCTGCATTCAGTGCCCTCCAGGAGCGGCTGCTCGGGTGGGTGGCTGGTGACCTGCAAGAGCCCAGGTCAGTGCTGGGTCTGGGGGAGGGAAGATGCTTTTGCAGCCCCTGCCTGCACCCTGCTGGCCCCGCTGCCCCTGGAGAGCACCCTGCCATCACCCCATCCCCGGGGACTGGTGCTGTGTTCCCACTCCCACTCCCGTGCCCTGCAGGGGAGCGAGCGCTTCCGACAGCGGCTAAGTATAAATCGTGGGGGAGTTGAAAGCTGGTTGGAGACGTCCTCCCCGGAGCTGAGCTTCCTTCCTCGGTGTTTACACGCCGGTATCCAAGGCGGATCCCAGAATAGACCTGGAGATGAGCTGTCGTTTTGCATTAAGGTCGCTTGTGCTCCAAACTGTCCCGGACGTTTCTGTCCCATCTCGTGGGAGCAGCCGCCCGTGCCAGAGCTGGGTGCCTTGAGCATCGTGCCCTGGGGAGGGTGGGGGGAAACAGGGGCTGCAGGGGCTGCTTGTGGAGGTTTTTGTGGATTTAGAGAAGCCTTTCCAGTCTCTAACCGCCTGCGGAGTGCTCCTGATCAAGATAAAGAGACAAGATAAAACCTTTGTACATCTTGATAGGGTTTACTTCCTCCAGAGCCCATTTAGCAGATTAGATCAAGGTCAAAAGCGATAATTTCTCCTCCATTCCAGCTCAGTGCCTCCGGATCCACGGCTTGTGCAGAACAGGATGGATTTTGGCAGATGGGAAGGGTCCTGCTCCACCTACCCCAATCCCCAAGCGAGCATCCCGTGGGGCAGGAGAGGTGGTGGGGACCGTGGGCATCCACATGGGTGATGTTAAACAGCCTCGTCCCATGCTGGGAGTGGGCAGCAGAGAGCGAGAGCCCAGCTATGAGAACACCCCCAAAAATTGGTCTGTGTGTTAGGTCCAGCTCACATTATGCTGACATTTCCTGCTGCCATTACGACAATAATTCTGCTACTGCAACTCAGAGTAAACCCACAGAAGGGGCTATAAATCCCTGGTGGTAGTGGCTGGCAGGGCTGCGTCTCTGCGTCTCTTCTGGGAGGGGAGAGGGGCTGCAGGACTTCCAGCAATGAGAGATGCTCGGGCAATTTCAAAACTCACCTCTCCCCGTGGTCCTTGGAGGAGGGAGATTGGGTGTTTACGTTCAGATGAGGATGAAAGTATTTTACCAAAGTCCACACAAATCCTAATATCAAATATAGAAACCTACTGCAATCCTTCCTGCTTCACCAGCCCTTTGATTTTCCTAAAGCCTTGCTCCTCCTGGAGAGGCTTTGGGTGAGGGCAGCAACACCCCCTCCATATGTGGGGGGCTCTGCCCCCCAGGAGGGAAGAGCTGGTGGTTCCCTTCCCAAGACGGGCAAGAGTGAGGGGAGGAAATCCAGCCGAGCAGGGAGGGAAGTGGGCACAGAGCTGTGCTGGGGCCACGGCGGGGGTCCCGGTGTCACACCAACACCCCCGGGGTGGCAGAGGGGTCCGGTAGCTCTGAGGAGGCAGCAAGCAGGGCTGGCATCCCAGGGACATGCTGGAGCATAGTGCCAGTTTGGGGGTGGCAATGCAATCTGGAGTTAAGAGTATTAATCACTTCTCTTTCTGGTAACGTGGAACATGCCCTTATTAATCACCGATGCCAGGGCCCCCCTATGCCTCCATCTCCCCCCTCCAGCCTTGCCTCCCCTGAAATACACATTTGCCCTTTACAAACTAAAGCATGTTAAATATCTCATTACAGAGTCGCTACACAGAGTGTTTTATTTCATGCTTTGTTAAGGACAGAATCATTTAAATGCATCCTGGCAAAGGATCTAATAAGAAATTAGTCAACTTCCCGAAAGCATAAAATATGGTTTAACAGCAACATCCGTTAAGAATTAGGGTTCACATGACAAATAACCCAGGGATGCTGTTTTGCTGTTTCTGGTAACGCATTGGCTTTAAGGACTCAGGTTCCTGTAGGAACACTCTGATTGTCCCACCAGCCAGCAAGCCCCCTCCTCTCTCCTCACCTCCTGGGGCTGTGATGCCTCCTTCTTGTCTGACAGCCCCATCTACTCTTGTAATGGAGAAACTGTTTTGCTGCAGAGCACTAAAACCAGTGGCTGTGGGAGAGCAGCCACTGGCCACCCATCCTGGGCTTGAGCCAGAAGAGGAAGCATAAAGCAGGTGAGAGCCCTGCAAAACTTGTCACGGAAGAAGAGGTGACGCTGGCACGGCCTTGGGGACCAATTTCTCCCCATCACCTCACGGAAGGATACTCATGCCCTAGATTATTCAGAGCTGACACAAGTTGGTGGTTGCAGATGACATGTGTGAAATGTCTCCTAATGTGCTACGGGAATCGGTTAATGAATTTGCTGAACTACTGCTAATTAAAGAATTAATTTTTTAAGTCATGGGAAATATAATGGAAGAGGCCAGGAAGCCTTTGGTAGATGGCTTTTGGAAATTCCATCCTTCAGGCTGGCTCTCCAAGCCTTTGCCTTTTGCTGTTGTCTTCCCTCATCTTCAGTTCTTGCCAGAAACCTCTTTTCTTCTCCAGAAGATGGAGCAAACTAAACTTTTGGGCAGGCTGCTTGTGCCCATCCCTCCTGCCCTGCAGACAACGGCCAAGGAAATCCAGTGTCCCACAGCGCATCCCTGAGGGTGACACTGGGCTGCTTTTGCGGTAGAACCACCATTTGGAGCAGTGACCATCCCTGCTCATCCCTGCACGAATTGCAGCAAGAGGAATAATGGCTTGGTTATAAAGGGAGCTGGCAGGGACCACTAGGGTATTCAATGTCACCCCATTGCCACTGTGGGTCCCTTTCCTCCATGTGTGAAGTCTCTGGTCCATCTGGGTGGGCATTTACACCTTACTGTGTATGATCATAGAATCATAGAATGCTTAGAGTTGGAAGAGACCTTAAGGATCATGGAGTTCCAACCCCCTGCCCTGGGCAGGGACACCTTCCTACCACACCAGGTTGCTCCAAGCCCCATCCAACCCCTCCAGAGATGGGGCAGCCACAGCTTCTTTGGGCATCCTGGGCCAGGCTCTCACCACCCTCACACCAAAGAATTCTAAATATCCCCTCTGATCCTGAGTCCTGCGAAGCCCCAGATCCCACACATCAAAATAATAGAGGGACTGAGCGTTACGGATGCGAGTCACCTCCCAGGGAGCTTCCAACCTCTGCAGAGAGAAGTGGGTATCTGAATGCTTCCAGGATCAGCACTTAAACTTGTAATGAGAGACAACATCTGGGTGGAACAAACCCGCTGGGGAGCGTGAGCAGCATAACAAGCAGCCACGCTCTGCAGCATCACCGCCGAGGTGTGTGTGAGGTCCCCTACAACTTTATTCCCTGTCAGGAATCCTCCATGTGAAATACTTGGGCAGGGGAGGGGGCAGACATCTCACTACCGGACAGATATTGGGGTCCTGGAGCATGTCCAGAGAAGGGCAATGGATCTGGTGAGGGGTCTGGAGCACAACTCTTGTGAGGAGAGGTTGAGGGAGCTGGGGGTGTTCAGTCTAGGGAAGAGGAGACTGAGGGGAGACCTTCTCACTCTCTACAACTCCCTGAAAGGAGGCTGTAGCGAGATGGGGGTTGGTCCCTTCTCCCAAGAAACAGGCGATAGGACAAGAGGAAATGGCCTCAAGTTGTGCCAGGGAGGTTTAGGATGCATATTAGGAAAAAATTCTACACTGAAAGGGTTATTAAGCATCGGAAGAGGCTGCCCAGGCAAGTGGTGGAATTGCCATCCTTGGAGGTATTTAAAAGCCAGGCAGATGTGGTGCTGAAGGACATGGGTCAGTGATGGGTTTTGTCAATGTTGGGTCGATGGTTGGATCCGATGATCTGAAAGGTCCCTTCCAACCTGGACAATTCTGTGACTCTCTGACTCTACGAGGAGGGGCTGAGGGCAGTGTTCATGTCCCCAATGTGGGGCAGGAGGAGCAGGGACTCCCCCAGCCTGGAGCAAAGCCAGGCAAGCTCATCGCTCACTCCTCCTATGCCCTGACACCCATGCAATTACCTGTGATGAGATTACAAATCTTTGCTTCAGGTTGAGAAGCTGAAGCAGCCCAGAGCAGCAGAACCCCTGTGAACCCGCTGCAATGCCCGGCACGTGCCCAAAGAGCACCCAAACTGATGCTGAGGGATCAGAAACAGAAGTTTAAAGGCATTGAAATCACAGCGTGATGTAAATGGCAGTTGGACTCTGGGAGGACTTTACTCCCCCACAGCAATCACTCAGCAGTGTCCCTTTGTTTCAAGTTTCGCACCCAAAAGCTCCTTTTCTTCCTCTTTCATTCCAGTCCTACCTTAATTAGTAGAATCTGAAATGCAAAAAAAAAAAAAAAGAAAAAAAAATCAAGTTAAATGTAACATAAGCATTTGTCTTTTGTTTAAAGCATCTGTAACACTAATTGTAATGAAGTGCCTGGGGTGAACCAGAGGTTTATGGTGCTTTGGTGGATCCTGCTTGGGAGAGAAACCCTGGCTGCCACTCTGGTTGCCCATCCCGTGGAGAGGTGGCACCGTGTCCCAGCTGCCCCTGTGGCCACGTCACAGAATCTCCAACAGCTTTTTGGAGCAGGTCGATGCCTTCCTTTCCAGTCGCGAAGGGGAGAACATCCCCCAGCAACCTCAGGCCAGCAGTGGGGCTGGGGGGGCTTGCAGACCTCCCCCCGTCCCTGGTTGGGCTCCAAACCTTCCCGGGGGGGAACTGAGGGGGCTGGAATTACAGCCTTTAAGTTGTGCGCATTAAGCACCTTCCCTGGCAACTGCTGTTTCCATGGAAAACGGTGACTCTCCGCCGCCTCTCGGAGGTTCCTGCGGCGTTTGCAGAGCCCCGGTGCCGTTACACCTTGTTTCACACCACGGACCCCAACCCAACCAGGGGCGTTGGCGGCGAATAAATCTGTGTTTCACACAATTAAACTCCCCGGCCGAAGGGGGGGCGGCGGGGCTTTGATTACTCTTCCCTTCCCGCGCGTTCCTTTGCCCAAGAGAAAAGGTTAGTGCCCACCTTAGGAGAGACTTTGGAGAAGCGGGTGGTGTTTTGTGCCACGGGAGGCCGGAGGAAGCAGGTTAATCGGCGCCCGATCCCCGCCAGGCTGCAGCCTGGGGAAGACAATGGGAAAAAGCCACAGCCTAATCAGGCGCTTTGAAATAGCCCCGTTGGCCGATGACAATTACAAAAATAAAGGCTTTTCACAGAGACCAGAGCCAGAGCAACAAACTCAGCAGGAGCGAGTGAACCTCCCTGAACAAGTGACCTCTAGATAAAGAGACCAAATAGCAGCTCTGAAACGGCGAGATAAGGCCATTTCAGCAGAAACCCAACTTTCAGGGAGTCGGTGCAGGCTCATTATTATTTTCCCATAATGAGCCCGTTTGGGGGAACGGCAGGCGTTCAATCAGCTCCAGCTCCCTGGGGGGCTGATTCCGTGCCACCAGAGCAGCTATAACTTCATACCCAGAATTGGCCAAGTCCCACTTTTTCACCTTTTTTTTTTTTTTTTTAAATTGCAGACAGCAGATCAGGGGCAGCGCTTGTCCCCGCCAGCCCGGCCCCGCTCGCTGGGGATGAGCTGATGGAGAAGGTGGCTGGTGGAGCCGGGGAGCTCGGCCACGTCACTGCCCTCAACCTGCTGCCACCCGCCGAGGGTGGCACTGACCCCGCGGCGGAGGAGACCACGCTGCTGGTGCAGAGCCACGTCCTGCCAACCCCCACCGCCGCCCCCGACGCTGCTGCCAAACAAACTTTCCCCGTTAAGAAAAAGCCACCTACTCCAAAGCAAGTAAACATGGCAAGGAAGCACCCGAAGCCCAAGCCCACCCTGCCAGGGCCACCCCGGGCTGCCTCCCCTGCCAGCCCATCAAGCTCCGGGCTCCCCATCGCCTCCAAAGAGCCACGGGTGCCAGCAGAGGCAGTGGCTGGGGCAGGGGACGTGGAGCAGAACCCCCCTGAGCTTCCCTGGGGAGGTCAAGCCACCACAAGCCACCCGGCTCTGCAGATCTCCCCCTCCACCCTGCCACCGGTGGTCCCTCGTCCCTTCCCCGATGGCACGGGTGACACTGGCGAGGCTCCCACCGCTGCTCCCACCGGTGCCACCGCCGTGAACCGGACACGGGGGGCGGAGAGCGAGGCGCCCGGCTCCGCGTGGGAAGAGAGCCAAGAAACCACCACGTCCACCATCATCACCACCACCGTCATCACCACGGAACCCACCCCGGGTAAGGAGTGGGGACAGGGAGCAGGGGATGGGGAGCCGCTGGGGGTGATCGGCCCAAAATCTTGGGGTTTTGGGGTTGCCTAAAATCTTCTGCACTTCAGCGGTGAAGAAGCAGACCTGGGTGCTGGGTTTTAGGGCTGCAGGAGCACCCAGGGATGGGGTAAGCTGGTAGCCAGGGCAATCACTGATACGTGTGTGTGTGTCCCCCACCAAAGTCCTCTGCAGCATGAGCTTCCATGAACCCGAGGGCTACATCGACTCCACGGATTATCCCCCACTGCCCCTGCACAGCTTCCTGGAGTGCACCTACAACGTCACCGTCTACACGGGATACGGTGTCGAGCTCCAGGTGAGAAGTGTGTCATGGTAGGGGGGGAAAGGGGGGCATCACCATAGCCCAGACCCCCTGCGCCACGACGGCAAAGGATGCAAAGCACCCACAGCCTTGGGCACGGCTGCCCCAGGCACTTGCACTTGCTAAAAAACCACCCTTCCCAGGGGAAAAAACTCGATTTTTCTTAGGCCGTGGTGGTAAATAAAGTGCACGAGGGAATTGGTACATCCCGAGCATCACTGATGATCAAAGCATTAAAATGCCATGCAATTAATTGAACAACGAGACACTGGCAGGCAATTTGCAAAAAAAAAGAGGCACTCGGCCTTCGTGGGAAGGGGTGAAGGAGCAGAGCTGTCTCCTGCCTCCACAAAGCTCAAACACCATCCCACCACGCTCTCCACTCCCTGGTGCCCCGTCCTTCCTCGTTCTTGCCTTTTCCCCAAGTCGCCATTTGCATCCAATTAAAATCCATTAACTTTTAATCTGTGTAATTAAGAATGTGCGTTAAAGAGAGTAGTAGTTCCAGTGAGTTTGTTCCTGCCGTCCCTCCGGTGGGCATGGGGGGGCTGACCCCTGTGGCATGACTGGCACCGTGGCCACGAGTCCCAGTGCGGAGGTTGCCCTGGGACCAGCAGAGCCGGGCAGCAGCAGCACAGGGATGGGCTCTGGGATGTGTGAGCATCTCCGACACTTTTCCGGGGCAGTAACCCCGTCTCCCCAAATCCGTAGGGCGCTAAAGACAGGACACTCTGCTGCAAACTCGCCTCCGTCCGTAATCCACCAGGTGACACCACTCCTGACCCCGCTCCATTGTAGGCTGAGATTTTAATGGAGCATAAAATTAGCCTCTCCACCCCCCCTGAGCTCTGCCTTTCACTTTGCTGATGCTTCTTTGCTTTTCAGACAAATTAAATCACACCAACGAGGTCGGTGCCAGCTGAGCACGGCCACATCCGAAGCTGGGAGGGCATACACCGTGCAGCCTCCCCCCCCGACCTTCAACAGCCCCTGGGGTGCCCGAGGTGCCCATGGGCGATGGGGCAGGGCTGATCCACCCCATTGGGATGGGAACCAGCAAGAGTTGGAGGAGGATGGGCCCTGGGGCTGGAGGCAGCGATGCTGAGTGCCCTGGAGCTGCTGAGTGCAGGAAAACTCTTGCCCATGCCCTGCCCCAGGGTGGGCAGTGGCTCCGTAGGGATGAGGGAGGAGGGAAAGGGGGTTGTCAGTCCCTGTCCTGCCACCCCAGGGCTGCAGGACCCCTCTGCAGGTACCCATGGGCTCCGGCGTGTCAGCATCAGTGAGGATCTCACCCCCCATGGCAGGCAAGGAGCTCTGCAGAAGGCTTTTTAACCATTTAGGCAGCAGCAGAGACATGATTTATGTCCCGAGGAAGCCAGAAATAGCATTCCTGGCAAGGGATGACAACAGATTTATCCCCTCTCTTTAGTCCGTGCAGGGGATGTCACACACAATACATGCTGATGAGCCCGTGGAGGAGAAAGCCAGTGCGGTGCAGAGTGTCCATGTGTGTGTGGAAACCTGAGTTTGAAATGACAAGTCCACCCTGGATGTCACCCCTGAGCAGTGGGGCTGGTGCAGAAAGCTCCGGTCCCGGGGCTGGGACTTTTCCCAACTGTCACAAACAGGTTTAGTCACACAGACCCCAAAAAGCCTGCAAAACCAGCATGAAGGGTGGGCAGCCAAGGGAGCTGAACTGGAGGCATCTCTGCACAAGCTGCCACTGGCAAGGAGGGACAGCTGGGTGGCAGTGAGCCCCGGACACAGCCAGCCCCCAGCAGCATCCCAGACCCCAGCACCATCCCAGCCCCTCACCCCAGGGCTGGGGAAACAGGGCAGAGCACAGGCAAAAGGGCTAGTAGTCATGGGTTTTGGGCTATCTCTGTCCCTTCCCTCCTCTCCCAGATGCCAGGACCCAAGGGGTTGCACAGGGAGAGCATAGAGCCCCGGGGACCATCCCAGCCCTGTGCCTCAGTTTCCCCAGCTGTAAACCAAGAGCAATGGCCTCATTCTCTGCTGCTCCCTGGCAGAGCAGAGGATTTTACTAATTACTTGGGGAGTAATTAGCACAGACACGCTAGAAGATGGCAGTGCTAATTCTGTATTATTTCCTACCAGAAGGGCTGGGACTGGAGGTGACAGGGAGGGCTGGGGACCTCAAGGATGGCTCGGAGGCTGACAAAGAGTGGGTACCACTGCTCATCCCCAAAGTGACATCATGGTTGGGGACAATGGCCATGCCCAGACTGGGCAGGATGGTCATTACCTCCCCAGTGCTCCCCCTTGTTTTGCCTGGTGCTGATGGACTCTCTTCCATTGTTTTTTAATTACTTTCCATGTACGAGCGCTGCGAGCTCAGTGGCTCCGGGGCTAATTACATCAGGCAGGTGCTGGAGTAACACAGTGCAACTTCCTCAGCTGCCTCCCCGTCACGTGGGTAACTGGGTAACATTTAAGTGATTTGGATTTAATTCCCAGCTCCTGGAACAGGGATGGGCAGGGAAGACTCTGCTGGCTGGGGAGGAGCGGGACTGAGCTCTCCTGCCAGGATGGTGGGATGCAGAGGTGACCCACGGGGGGATTCCTGCTTTCACATAGGTTTGCTGGGGCTGAGCTGGGAGCTCTGGAGGCTGGATCTCCTCAGGGATGCTGGTTTGGGAGAAGCCAGGCTGGGCTGGGGAGTGGAGCTGGGCAGGGGCATTGCTCTGTGGTGGGGAGCTGGGTTGGATGGGCTCTGCAGGGAGCCTGGGCTAGTGTGCTCCCTTGTCATGAGTGGTGCATGGTCTCAGCAGGTCCTGCTGGGGGCTGGACATGAGGAAAGGTGTCCTGGAGAGCAAGGGGGAAGGTGTCCTCCAGGATTCAGCCTGTGGCACAGGGAGGGCAGAGCAAGTGGTGGTGAAGGGGCTGCTTCTGACCTCTGTGAATCTTGTTGAAGTTGCGGGAGAAAAGAGAAGCCCTTGGGATGGGGAGGTGCTGACTCTGCACGGTGAGGGGGGGTCACGTCTCAATGCAGGGACCACAGGAGAGCACGGTGGTGGCAGGAATGATGGTGGCATTGCAGCCCTGCCCCAAAACAGAGTGCAGAGCCCTGAGGCTGATCTTGTGGCCACTTGAAGCCATCCAGGAGGTCATGAGGACCTTCTGCTTCCTCCCCTTTTGCCCTTTGAAGTCAGACCTTTGCTCGCTGCAGCGAAATCTGCCTCTGGCGAGGAGTGAGCACAAAGCCTGGATGCTGGGCATCGTCTACAGAAAGGCTTCCAGCAAACCTGCCTGGTGTTGGGGGCTTCCCAGGGCCATGGGAGAGCTCAGGGTCCCTGCTTGGCTCCTGTGCTCCTGGAGGGAGCTGTGCCTTACCCTGGCTGCCCCCGCACCAGCCAGGTCACAGCATCACAGCCCTGGGAGCGGCGGAGCAGCCAGCTCTCCGAATGCTTAGTTAGATTATATTTATTTTTAAAGTTCTTGAATCTTCTTGGCAGGAAAATAGAATTTCCCTAAAGAGATTTATTTTTTTTTCCTAGTGGGTGAGCGAGGCTGGCAGTCGGAATTGAGGATCCCTCCTGTCTTCCCAACTCCCAACCAGACTCCTTAAGAGCTGACATTGGTGTAGTCTTTGATTAAAGTAAGAACTTGTCCTTCCCCAGCCCCAGGCAGGAACTCCCCCATATGGTCCCTCTCACAGCAGTTGACAGCCCCTGGCACGAGGCCACCGCATCCATCTGTACCCTCTGGGTACTCGGGAGCAGACAGGGTCCTCTGAGGATGCCAGCCTACCTGGCACCAGCACAGGGAACTGCACGTCCTTCACAATGACATCCATCCCTGCTCTGGGCTCCTCTGAGCCCAGTTTTACAGGAGAGGGAGGTTCCCAACGGTGTCCCCACCCCAGGGCACCCTTTGAAGAGTTGGGGAGATGCAATGGTGATCATTAGCTCCTTCTCTTCTCCCTCTGGCTGCTCCTTGTCTCGTGGTCAACTTGTTGTCCACTAGGACTCCAAGGTCTCTTTCCACAGAGATGCTCTCCAGCAGGTCAACCCCAAACCTGTACTGGTACATGGGATTAGTCCTCCCCAGGTACGGACTATTCCCTCCCAGCAGCAGAACTGGGCAAGGAAAGCAGAACAGCTCGGGTGCCATCAGCTGCTGGGGTGACACTCCTGAACGGTTCTCTTTCTCATTTGCTGGAGCAATGTGGTGCTCAATAGTGTGTTTGGTGCCAGTCAGCACTGGAGGAAGCTAGCTGGGGAGCAGGCTTGTCTTTGAGTGATTTCAGAACAAAATGTTAACAAACACCCCGCAAACCACTTTTTGCGGTGATTCAGACCCAGCTCAGGAAGCAAAACTCTGCCCCAGTGGGAACTGGGGACCAGCCATTACCATTGTATGTAGCCCACTTAACATCCCTGGGTCCCATGCTCCACATAATTCATCCCCAATAACATTTTGATTCATTCCATTTATTAATCATTAGGTCTGAGCCGTCCCACCAGACGCTGTGTGTGTGCTGTGCTGGGGAGGCACGTTTTCAGGACAAAACTTGGAGAAGAAGAAATGACCTGGGACCAGTCGGGGTGCAGGACAGGCATTTGCCCCATTTTTCTGGTGCACCCTGTGGCAATGATGAGGACCAGAGACTCTCTGCAGTGACCTCTCTGTGAAATAAGGCAAAATCAGCTCCTCTTGGGTTAAAAGCATGGGCTGGGGTGAACCCAAGGTGCTCTCTGAGCCAGCCTGGGGGCTGCTCAGCCCAGCCCCACAGCGAGGACCAGGCTTTTCCAGGGGCTGCTCAGGGTTTATGGACCATTGAAGTGGGCAGGGAGCTACCTGACGGGGTCGGGGTCTTTTCTCCTCGGTTCTTCCTGCAGAAGGTCAGGGGATGCCAAGAGCTGGGTACATCCCTGGCTGATGCTCTTGCAGAGGTGGGGGAAAGATGGGCACGGTGGTGACAGTGGCAATGAATCCTTCTAGTCACAACATCGTCGGGAGCGCTCGCAATTACGGGCTAAGGCTGTGGTGTGTGCTAAATATAGAGCCCTGGTCCTCGCACACTTAAGGAAACAAACGATCTGATGAGCATCTTTCTGCTGAAATATGAGCCCATTTATTAAGCTGAATGGACGTGAAAAGCAAATGTGGGGTTACTTTTCAGTAATTTTCAAATAATAATTAAAATTAATTTTGGGACTGCTCGTTAGACACATTTGCCAGGTGTGGGTGAGGGATCCCCGTGAGGATGCCTGGTCCATGGGGTGGGTGGTGAGCACCAAGCTCTGTTTGGTGGCAGATTGGTGCAAAATAGTGCGGCCCTGGCTGGAACCAGTGATCCTTGGTCACAGAACCATAGAATCATCAAATGTGTGATGTTGGAGGGGGCTTTTAAAGGTCATCTAGTCCAACCCCCCTGAGGTAAGCAGGGACAGCCTCAACTAGATCAGGTTCCTCAGAGCCTTATAAAGTCTGAACTTGAATGTCTCCAGGGATGAGGCCTCTATCACCTCTCTGTTCTGTGCCATGATATCCTGGGATGCAGGTCTGCTCCCAGGGTAGATGCAGGTGGAGTTGGGACCCCACCACTACTGTAACCAGTGACTTATGGGGCCCCTCCATCTTCCTCCGGTCTCACTCTCATCTCCGTGACCCACCAATCCCTGGATTCAGCAGGGAAGTGGAGATGGGTCAACTCGTGCTGCACAGGAACAACCTGCTTTGAAATGTATCTCAAAGGAGAGGCTCCAGATGTCTGTGCCTGCTGTCCCAGGGGAGGAAGAAGGGGTCAGTGTTCATGGGGGTACCCCTAGGCTTGTGCAGGGCACAGATTGCTCCATCACAGCTGGGCAAGCAGCTCCTGTCTGCAACAAGCCCCCAGTGCTCAGAGTGGCTGTGGTGGTGCATGTGTTTGGGGTTGGGACATATCTCCTCACCTGGCACCCCACCAGGACCCCCACCTTCACCCCCACAGCTCACAGGTCTCTGATCCCACACAGGTGAAGAGTGTGAACCTGTCAGATGGGGAAGTGCTCTCCATCCGTGGGGTGGACGGCGATGCCCTGGTGGTCCTGGCCAACCAGACCCTGCTAGTGGAGGGCCAGGTGATCCGCAGCCCCACCAACACCATCTCCGTCTACTTCCGCACCTTCCAGGACGAGGTGGTGGGGACCTTCCAGCTCCACTACCAGGGTGGGTGCCTTCCTGATGTGGGTGACAAGGAGGAGGGGTGGGATTGGGGTGGCAGAACCATGGGGTGGAAGGATGTTGGGCTCCTATTTTGCAGCATGCTCATGCTTGGAGCATTAGATTTGGGGGTGGGGTTGGGGGGGTCAAGCAGCAGTTTGTGTTGTGCCCAGAGCAGAAGGTTTCATGTCCCAGATGTCCTGGACCCCGGCACTCTCTCTGTTCCTCACATCTGCCCTGTTTCTGTCCCCGTGCAGCAGCTCTTCCTGCTCAGGCTCAGGCTCCAGGTCTATAAAAAATAGATGAGTTGAAGCAAATTCTTTTAAAAATAGAAACTGGGTCTGAGCAAAAGCAGTAACAGGTGGGAGAAGTGGCAGCGTGGTGGTTTGTCAGTGCTCTGTGGCCAGCACCCGGCAGCACGGTCTGTCCGTGGCACCGGGGGGACATCCATCCAGCGTGTCCCCAGCGCGAGGTGGCTTGGAGCAGGCAAGCCCCAAGCTCTGAAACGTTCCTGCTTGTTCCAGTGTTTATGCTGAGCTGCAACTTTCCACGGAGACCTGATTTCGGAGACGTCACGGTGATGGATTTGCACTCGGGTGGAATTGCTCATTTTCACTGTCACTTGGGCTACGAGCTGCAGGGTCCCAGGGTGCTTACGTGCATCAACGCTTCGAGGCCACACTGGAGCAGCCCAGAGCCAATCTGCTCAGGTATGCTCCTCACTAATTAGCCTGAGTGCTAAGGAAAACTGGGATTCCCCAAGAAAAAAAATTATATATATATAAATTAGAGTTGCTTTCTTTGCACCGTGGGTTGAATGCCGTCCCTGGGAGAGGGAGAAAGCAATTCCCAGGTCTGCAAAAGCAGACGTGCTGCAGGTTTGCGCGTCAGTGGCAGCACAATCTGCTTCTTAGTTGGGCAGGTAGGAGAAAGGAAAGTATAGATTTTATGTGTGAGCATAGAATCGTAGAATTGTCTGGGTTGGAAGGGACCTTTAAGATCATCTAGGCCAACCATCAACTTAACTCTGATAAAAACCATGACTAAACCATGTCTCTCAGCAGTACGTCAACCCTTTTAAATCCCTCCAGGGATGGTGCCTCAGCCCCTTCCCTAAGCAGCCCATTCCAAGGCTTAATAACCCTTTCAGTGTAAAAATTGTTCCTAATATCAACGTGAGGCCATTTTCTCTTGTCCCATCACCTGAGACTTGGGAGAAGAGACTGACCCCCCCAGTTACAGCCTCCTTTCAGGGAGTTGGAGAGAGAGAGAAGGTCTCCCCTCAGCCTCCTCTTCCCCAGACTGAACCCCCCCAGCTCCCTCAGCCTCTCCTCACAAGGCTTGTGCTCCAGACCCCTCACCAACTCCATTGCCCTTCTCTGGACCCACTGCAGCCCCTCAATGTCCTTTTTGTGGCCATCATGGAAAAACTAAACAGCCTACAGTAATAGGTCTTTTCTATCTCTTAACTTCTGTGAGTTCATTAAATTACATACATCATCTTTATGTAGGTAATCTTACTTATCGTCTATATGTAGAA
>JAOWAV010000005.1:29474348-29490744 GCA_028571045.1 Scolopax bukidnonensis
GGCAGCTGCACCAACTGGGCTCTGCCACGGCTCCAGCACCACACTGGAAGCTTCCTCCCAGTGCACGGCCTCCCAGCGGCTCTTGTAAATGGAAACTGCGACCTGTATTGACGTCCATCTCTTCCCTTCCATCGTCAGAAATTATTTCCCCCCCCCAACCTTTCTCCCCCCCCAGGGGACTCAGTTTCCCCCCACGGCAGGGCATCGCCTTACCTCCGTGGTTGCCCTCAGCGCCGCCCTCCTACGTGTTCTGTTGCTACTGTGTTTTTTGCCGTGTTCAGAAGTAGAGTAACGAAACCAAGGGTGTTTGTTTGGATGTAATGATGTAAAACTGCTCGTGGCCATCAAAAGAACCACACACACACACACATGCACAACCACAACAGCAAACCAGCCACACTCAGCCTGCCCCTGGCCCCGCTGCAGTCCCTGGATGGATGGATGGACGGACCCAGGGGCTGCTCAGGTTGGGGCATTCTGCCCGCAGAGAGCTCTTGCACCACCACCACAGGGGCTCCTGCTTCCTCCCTCGCATGCCCGCAGGGCCCCGGCACATGGCTCCTGCCTCAACAAACCCTTTTGCCACAGGGGCACCATGCTGGCTGCCCTCATAAGCCACAGGTCCCCCCCCAGGCCCAGCAAGCCCAGAAGGCGCCCCCCCATATGCACCCTGTCGAGGGGACAGAAGCTTCAAGCACCGCTCTTTAATCTGGCCAAGGGTGTTATTAATTGTCTGAAGCCCCTTCTCGCTTCATCTGCAACCTGGGGTTTTCACAGCTCCAGCTGGGGAGCCCCCCCAGGGGCAGGGACACTGCTTGGGAACACAGCACAGGGCTCTTACTTGCCCACGGAGGCAAAAATCCAGGGATCCAGCTTCCTTCTGCTGCTCCATCTTCTCCTTTCCTGGAGCCAGAGACGGCTCCTGCCTTCCTGGCAGCCAAGGAAAGGTTTCCTAAGGCAGGGGGTGTTGAATTCCACAGCCCAATTCTCCAACCCCCCCCTCCCCGGGGGAATCCTGCCCACCCAGCAACCAGCACGCTTTTCCTGAAGTCACCCAGGGTTTGTTCAGGGGTTCTGGGGTCCAGAGCTGCCATAGGGTTTATACCACGCCAGACCTGAAGCACGGCATGTCATGGGTGCTCCCCCCTGTCCTCGTGCCTCTGGTTGGGACACGGTTGCCCCGGTGGCCTCGGCAGGGCTCTGGGGGCCACTCACCCCCACACCCCACCCAGGAGGGAAGGCAGTCCCTGTTCCCCTACAAATTCTTTACAGGTGTGGTTTTTTGGTTTTGTTTTTTTTTTTTAAAGGATCAGATTGCAAGATAAGGCAGAGATTTCAAATACATCCGAGATATTTTTTACACCTGTCTTGTTACAGAATTATCCCAAAAGTGCATGATTTCTACACGCATTGACTACCTGGAGGCAGAGCCTGAGGGAGCAGGCTGGCTTTGGTAACTGTCTTACGGTTTGGTATCATTCATACAGTGGATAAGCAAAGATTATCAATAAACAGTTGTGCTGAAAACAGAAAGGACTCTGCCTGCTGGTTTAATTACTCCAGAGACAAGGAAAACACTTGAGGGGTTGGGTGCTGCTCACCCCAGATGGCTGATTTGGGGAGAAAAGTGCTGGAAAAGCAGCTCCAGGGTGGGATGGGGATATGATGAGCAAGGGTATTGCTTTAAAATACTCAAGATTTGTGCCCTGACTGGTTACAGCCTCCCTGCTCTGTTTCACCCACAGCCAAGGAGGGGCAGGGAGTATCTTTGGATCTACCAGACCCCTGAAATCCAGGCACTGCAGAGCTCAAGGGTCACTATCACCAGCAAGAGAAAAAGCCACATCCTTTCTTGCCCCCCAGGCTCCACAGCAGGGCCACCAGCCTGCCCCAGAGCCTTCAAAGACACCATGGCTTCCAGCTGCCTGCTCTGACGCATCAAAGGCAGCTCCGTAGGGAGCAGCTCTCAGGTTGGGGGGGAAAGGGGAGGAATGCTGGGTTCTCACCGAATTCCTGCCCAAAAACCAGTGCCAGGCACCACCCCAAGCACCAACCAGTTTGGCAACACAAGAATCACTCCACATGAATCCCCTGGCCCTCGTTAGCATCACTCTCACTCACAGGACAACGCGGGGGCAGCAGCTGCTCCTCAGCCTCTTATCCCTCAAACAGCCACTTTTTAAGCATCCTCTCTCCAGTACAACCATTAAAGTCGAGGGCCTGGAGCTCTTCATTGCACAAGGCCCAGATGACCCTTCTCTGCGCCGACAGAAAGGCAGAAATAGGTCCTGGTGGCCAGATGCAGTTCAAGGAGGCAGAGGGAAGGAAGCCGGCCCAGCTGTTCCACCGCCGACAGACGGCGTGGCAGATTGTCACCCAAAATTCCTGATGACAGCAGGCAAAAAAAAAAAAAAAAAAAAAAAGAGATTCCGTGCTTTGCTGCTCTGCCAAAACTCCCTCCTGTCCCTCTCGGGCTTTTCCTTCAAACTTCTTCGTGTTTCAGACAACTGCTTCCTGAAAACACCCAGGCAGGAGACAGTGGGATCTCCCCAGGAAGGGGGGAGCGGAGCAGTCTGGAGCTGCCTGGCACCCCAGCTTCCTCGCCCCCCCAAAAAAAACCTTCTCAGAACTCAGGGAAACAGCACCTTACCCTCAGACCCCTTCATCACGGGCATCACCGAGTCAGGAGGTCTCCCGGATCCAGGAGGTCTCCTGGATGGATGGCTGTAGCTCGGGTTTTCCAACGAGGTTTCGCATCTACGTTGCTGTTGGCCCACGGGCAACTCAGAGCTCTATAGTTCCCCTCCCGTAGTCCCCACAAGGGCAGGAGGAGGGAAAAGCAACACCACAGGGCCCTCCTGCTGCTGAAACGCCTCCTCGGCTGCCAGAGCTGGAAGCCAGATGGCAACCCGTGGCCAAGCACCCCCTGAGCGAGCAGCTGGCTCCTCCTCAGGAGGCCCCTGAATTTCCCAGCTGAGGAGCCCTGAAACGGCAGGGCCACCTTGGGAATCATCTATCCTTAAAGCAGAACAAGAAGCTGTGATGATGGTGACTTTACCGTGTCCACTGACACAATTCTGCTCACTGTTTCAAAGCAAATAGTGTGTCTACTTTTAGCCACCTCCTCAGACCCTGACAGGCAGCTACTTTGCAGGAGCGACTGAAGCCACGAAGTTGAACCCCACCAGTGCGAGAACTCGCCCTCGGCATGGAGCTAACTGGGGGTAACGGGTCACCCAACCCCAAACCCTCACACCAGGAGCCACAAACACAACGACCAAGCAGTAAGTTGGCCTCTGGCCGCTGACACACGGCGCTTGGACGAGCCTTGGAGACTCTTTTATTTTCACAGTGATGGGTGGGTGTTTAACAGCAGCAGCTCCGAAACATAAAGCACGGTCATATGCAGGGATGCATCACTCAGGTCCAAGCAGCCACCACCACCGACCCCCCTCCCAGCCAGCCCCAGGGAGGGGACACCCCATCTGTCCAAGCAGAAAGAGCTGCTGAGGAGTTACAGAGCCTCTTTGGTCCCGTTAGCTTCAGGGGCTCCCACTTGCCTTCTCTGTCAACAGAATGCAGACAAATCAGGCAGCGAGAGCAAGGAGGTGACAAAAGGTCCTCCAAGAGGTGGGAGAGGAGGAAGAGTAGGAGGCACTTGTGAAGGAACAAGGATCTCCCAGATTCAGCAACAACATAAAACCCTCCTGACCATGCCTGGAAGAGGATTATGAGTTTTGCAGCATTTGTTCTGTTCCAGTTAGTCTGAGGAGGTGCAGGCTCTGTAAATCAAAGTAAGGCATTACATCATGGCAGGGGATTCTTTCTATAGATTAAGAGGTATAAATAAAGCCCGAGTCTGACTCGGGCAAGTGAAGGCACAGGACTCCAGGCAGACACAGTGTCTGACCAACATCTCTGTGTAGCTTAGAGAAAGAAGAGGTTTTGCTTTAGGACAAGGCACTGCAGGTGTCTCTGCAGTGGCAGAGCACCACGAATAGTCCTAGAGTCAAGGTAAACCAAGCACAACACTGCTGTTTTCTACCCTCAGTCTTTGGTAAGTGCTAACATCAACCATACCCTGAATGAGCCCAAAATATGCGGCAGGAACAGGGCGATAAGAGTGGCCCTTCCGCAGGGCAAGGCAGGCTGGAGGCTCCATGGCTGTAGTGCAGAGTCTTGTGCCCCCTAGGGCATAAACAGCTTAAACAGTAAAAAGATTTTTACTTATTGGAGGTGAAAGGGCTGAGAGACGTTGCCTCGGTTCAGAGCAGGTTCACCCCGTGCTTCAGCAGCTTCTGCTTGGCCTTGCTTGGCAAACTGAAGGCGCTGTCATGAGGGTTGGGAACGCCCGAGTTGCGGAGGGGAACACCCAGTTGTTGGAAGTAGGTTTCCTGGACGGGGTTCCGGCAGGCGTAGACGGCCGTGGAGGCGTTCCTAGCAGGGCAGGGGAGAAGGCAACGGTCAGGATTGACAGCTCTGAGCAAGATTCCCTTCAGCTCACCAGGCTGGGCCTTGGGAGGCTTGTGGTACTGAACTCCCGGGGACTTTTAGGTCTCTCTCAGCAGAGCAACGGGCATCAAAACCCTACTATGCATTGCCAGAAGGCCACAGGCAACCTGACCCTCCTTCTCAAGGGTCCTGGCATCCTAAAAGAGAAAGCATCATATGCCTCATCCTCAGGGACCTACTCAGCAGCAGTAACACCCCTTCATGTGGCCATCCTCTGAGATCTGCTGGCACACCAGACCAGACCAGACCAGACCAGACCATCAAGAGCCAGTAGCTGAACACTTCTCGTCTCTCACACCCTGGAGGAACCCATCTCACTGCTGCTACCCATAAGCAAATCCCAGCACAGCACCCTCACAGCAGGAACCACACGAGGTTCCTCAGTCACACGTGCAAGGAAGCTCAGAAAATAGTCAGATCCTGCAACCACGAAAGCTCAAGTGGCTGATTAAAAGCCACCACTCAGCATTTACCTGCAAGAGGGCTGGTAGGGAGCAACGCAAAGGACTCTGCATTCCTCCTTGACGGAGGGAAGCAGCAACTGCTATGTTTGCTGACACCCTCCTGTGACAACTCTTCATAAAAGAAAGCAGTTTTAGTCACCGTGTTACTCAGCCTGATTCACACATGGAGTTGCTTTTTCCGGGGGCACCAGAGAAAACGCCAGCTGAGCCAGTGTAGGATTTCAGGAGTCAGTCAAACTAACGCTAAACCGAGGAATTCTCCAGCAGTGAAGTGTGTGATTCACTTTCCCTTGGCAAGCTGTGTCAGAGCAGCCAAAGGGAGTAATTCCCAGAAGCATCTTTATTTCATCACGTTTCGGACAAACAAGCAAGAGGTGAATCTCTGGGCACTCACAACGTACCCATCCTCCTCGAGAGCAGCCACGGGAAGGAGCAGCACGGGACCAGCTCTGGCCACCCCCGCCTGGGCTCTGGCTGTGATAAGACCATCTCTGCCTGGCACGTTACAATTGAGTTTTGCCACGCACGTTACAGCGTGTTTCCAACCCAACAAGCCGTGCAAGAAAACAAAATCTAGGTTGCCAATTCTGGGTGCCTTTGGCTCCCAGCCGAGACACACATTTATTAGGAACAGCTATATTTAAAACCGCGTCGTAGAACCTTATGGTGCCAGGAACTGGCAATATTCTAGGGCTGTATCTTAATCCAAACCCGTGGCACAACTCAGCTGTGCCTCCAGTTCACGTGCCCTGGTGGCATTCTGGCCTCTCAACACCAATCCAGGCAGAACGTTCAGTAGCCCACACCTGAAGAGCAAACTTCTGGGAATGAGGTGACACGACTGACCCTTGGCAAAGGCACCGGTGTGATGAGTGACCACCAAACCTCAGCAAGCCTTAGAAAAGGAGCTCCTCTCTCCTGCCTATTCCGTGTGCCACACAGCACAGCTGGAATTGGAAGAGAAGGGTGTTACAAGCCCATCTTACCTGATTATCATCTCTGAAGCCATCGGGAGCTGGCTGAAGTCGGAGTGGATCAGCGTGGCAGCTCTCAGGAAGTGTCGTTCCAGAGGGCCTGGTGTGTGGGGCAGGTTGGCTGAGGAGCAGGAGTAAAAGGTGTGAGTTAAAAGCCACTCTGAAGAGGAAAAAAAACCATGGAGCTCTCCCACAGACCCCAGATATCTACAGATCAGAGAGTGGGTGACACCCTAAGCCCCAGTGTGACCTCGATGAAATCGATCAGCAGTTTGCAGCGTGTTCAGCCACACACAAACAACCCTGGTGTAGCTTTCCCTGCACGGACATCCATCAGACGGGTGGCAAGAAGGTCTGAGATCTGAGTTATTTAGAATCACCAGGGTTTCTCTCTTTCCCTAAAGCACTTCTTCCCACTGGAGGGAGGTGGGACACTGACTGAGAGGCTGCCAGAAAAAGGGAAACAGCAGAAGAACTGGAGCAATACGTGCACAGGGCTTTCTGCGTGTCAATGGTCTACCCATCGATCCAGAGAAGCAGCCTCCAGACTGGTGGCTGCTACCTGTTCCCAGTTCTGGCTTCTTGTGGCCAGAAATGACTGACAAATACTCCGTTGTACGGCAGGACAAAAGGCATCACATCAGGGAGCAATGTTCCTGAGAAGTCATCTGAAGCGTGAGAAAAGGTTACCATAAACCCCATTCTCTTCCTTATTCCCACTTCCAAAGAGGCTGTGGTTCCAGAAGATGAAGAACTTACCCGTGAGCACATTCTGAACACAATCATAGTGAGTGAAGCTGTAGGTTATCTTAGTTGAGGACGAGGAATCTTTGGGCAGTGTCTCTCTCAGATGGACCTCAAGGCCGTTTAGAGAAGCCAGGCTGCTGTGGTACTGCAGGAAGGGCAAAAAAAAAAAAAAAAAAAAAAGGCAAGTGTTAGAGTAAAAGCCCTGCCAAGGAGGTACCAGGGTGTACTGGAGCAACCGATGTTGGTGACAAAAAGACTGGACCCCAGGAATGGCTGGGAAACTTGGGCACAGAGGAAAGCAGAGGAGTCCCACAGCTTTCAAAATCAGCGAGATGGAGACACAGAAAAGGGCACTCTAACCTGAAAATAAGCCATTAAACCTATTAATTACAGGAAAATGCATGACTCCGTTAATTTACCATCAAACATTACTCTCCAGGGCTCATTTTCACATCCTGGCCATGACTTTTGGCTTCAGCAAGGAATATTCCTTTGCTTACTAGCCTTTGTGACACCAGGCAGCCCACACGACACAGGATGGGAACTTTAAACGCTTGGGCTGGATTTACTTGTCTGCAGTGTTCCCTGCACCCAGCCTCTGAGCTCAGCAGAAGGAAAAAACCAGAAAATCCAAGGAAACAGCCTCACCTGTGGGATAATGACAGGCCTGACCTGGAGCAATGGATTTGTATAATGTACTAACGTGAAAACCAAGCTATTTTCCCCACTGGGCTCTCTCTCAGTAGCCCAGTTGCCCTGGCCGTGCCGAGGCAGGGCTGAGGAGCCCTCTGGCAGCTCCGGGAAGATTAATTCCATAATCCTCCAGGCTGCCCCTGTGCTTTCCTCCACCACGGAGAGGATCAAGCCTCCACTCAGCAGGATGGCAGCGCCTGGCCTGCCCTTGACCCCGCTGGTCAGGGAATGGATTTTCTTTTCTGTGGGGTGAAATGAAGGGCTAAGATCTAAAGCCAGGTGGGAAGTGAGCCTGAAAGCCTCCAAAACCTCCTGCTCTGCATGGAAACCTCCCTCCCAGAGGGATGATCAGTGCTGCCTGCTGTTCTCAGCTGCACAAGTAGCATATTTTACCCTTCTTTGGTGTCATTCAGGGGCCTCAAAGCATTCGGCAAACGTTAATTATAACTAAGCTTTGACATCCCCAAGAGCTGAGGGTCATTTTTAATCTGCAGATAAACAAAGGAACAGACAAGCTGGGGTTATGCCTCAGATCCACCATGATGCCCGGGCTCTACCTCCTCCAACAATCCTCCTTCTCTTGGAATGACAGGACACACGGAGCATCTCTTCCAAGAGATAACAAACACCTGCTCCCAGAGGAAGGGCATAGTCAGAAGAATCCAATCACAGCCAAAAACCCAAGATGTGAAAGCATAGTTTGGCCAAGCTGAGATCCAAAGCAAGAGCACATGAGATGGAAGCAGCACCTTTGGGAAAGGAAGAACCCGAATGGAACAGGATTCTGTCAACCCTGGGGCAAGACAGAAAGGAAAAATCAACTGAAAGGCAGTGCACCAGTGTTGGGGAGCCGATTTTCACAGAACCACATTTTGCCTTTCAGCTGATTTTGAGACTTAACGAACTGAATGACAAATTGAGCCAGAAGGAAGGGTCTGGTGCCCACCTTGCCCAGGCTTTTGACGGGAGGAAGCCGTGTGGTGTGTCACTGGCAGAGCTAAACCTTCCCCCAACAAATCACTCCACGCACCAGCCACATACTTCAGACGCTCCTTCTTGTGGCAGGTGGGACATGAAGCAGAGCAGAGGCTGGGTTCCAGTCACGAGCACCTCCGAGCACAGCAGAGCTGCCACCAAGGACACCCAGAGAAGCTGAGGGTCCCTGTGCAATGAGAACAACCTTCAGCTCGTCGAGAGCATCGGTTCCTACCTGCCCACATTCCTTCTCTCCCTGCGACACCGTAGAGAGGGAGCCATTGTGGAGCTGCCCTTTTGAAAAGAGCAAAAAGGGGACAGAGCAATGGCTGCAAAGGGCCAAGGATGCACCTCCTGCCTCCTGTGGGTCTCGCAGCCATCCCTTCCTGGCCCCAGCCCCAGCCTCCAAGCCCCAGAGCTCAGGAATCAAAGAGGTAACCTTCAGGCTCTGCTAACGCTGGGAGCCAGCATCAGGCTGAGCTTCCCTCTGCCTTCCAGCCTGACGGGGAAAAGAAATTAGGTTGTTCCTATGGCAACTGGAATATCAAACAGGCCTCTGCAGCTTTGACTCAGCTCCCTGGTAGGGAAGCAGGGGCCAGGACGGCAGCTCTGCAGACTGATGCTTCACCGGGAGACGTGGGGGACCGGCACGTCCTTCCCCCATTAGCTGCACCGCGCCGCCTGGCAGGGAAGCCTCATCTCTAAAGCCAACCCTGCAGCAGAATAATTTGGGATTGCTCTGGTCCAGCACCCATTTGCAGCACCCACGTGGCACCCTTCCCTCCGGCCCCTGGAGAGCAGCACCGGAGAGAGCAGGCTGAGGACTCAAGACAGGCAGGTTTTCACCTAGAAAGGAAAGGAGTCGGGGGACTCGCTGCCAGACACGTCTCTCTGGTGCTTCCAGAGTGAGAAGCTGTGACACGCCAAGGGGAGGTTAAACAGAGAACAAACCCTGCTTTCCAAAAAGCACTACAAAAGCGACGGGGTTTCCCCCAACAAATCCCAAATCCAGCACAGCCCCTTGGCAGACGGCGGGGCTGTCTGTCGGTCACACCTACACGTTCTGCTCCGGCGCTGGCACCGACAGACAACAACGGGCAAGAGGAGTTGCCTGTGAGACAACACTCTCACCTCTCGGGCTGCCTGATGTTCACCAACAACCTCCCACGTAGCTTGGGTTCTGGTGAGGAACCCTACGACGAATGGCTGTGCCTCGCACAATGCGGAGCAGGTGGGGAAGGGGAAGGGAAGTGTGACCCAAGGCTCGCTCCTCAGGCCTAGCCCCTGTCACCCACCACCAGACAAGCAGCAGTGAATGCATCTGCAGGTGTGGAAGAGCTTTCCCACTTACCACATCTTCAACGGAGCTCTGGTCCTCTCGGAGGTCACCTTCAGCCAACAGGGAGAGCACGAGCCCCTTAATACAGTGAACGTACAAGCTCATTTTAACCAGTTTGTCTGACTCCGCACCAGTTTGGGCTCCCAGAGTGTCTACTTGAGGCACCCACCCACTCTCCCTGCTCCTGGGATTCTGCATATTCGCTGATGGGTCACTGGGCAGGCTCTTCCAAACTTCTACAGCTGGTTCCTGACTCCTGCTTTGGAGCTCTGATGGTACAGCAGCAGCTGGAGAATCCAAACCCCACACGTCACCACCATTCACACCACCGCCTCCTCCAGAGACACTATTTTGGCTCAGAGTCCCTTGCTCTTGTTCATTGGACTTCCTTCTGCTCAACTCTCGGGCAGGAGAGCAAACAGCTGGACTACCACAGGCTGCAGAATCACGTTGGAAGCTGCGATGCTCAACATCAGAGTCCAGGAGGGATTTCTCCACGTTCTGACTCTCCTGCTCCCGGGCGTAAGGGTTTGGGAAGGAAAAGCCTTCCAGATAGGGACCTGCAGTCCGAGTGTATTCAGTGCTATGGAGCACAGAAGGGTTTGGCAGCTGCTTCATGTCTCTCTCTGATGGGAAGGATGTTTTTCTACCGAGCTGTGAGCTTTTGCTGTCTGGTGTGCTCAGTTTTGCAGCTGGAGGATTCTTTGTACTGGTTTCCATTTTGGGGAAGCCCTTGAAAGGCCCCATGTCTGCGAGGCCCCTGGATTGTGCAGCGTCTTCTGGTGCAGCCGTGCCTGAAGCTCGCTCAGGGGGCTCCTGCACAGAAATATTGCTCAGGTCTTGGTTTTCATGAGCTCCTGTTGATTCTGAAACTGCCTGGGAGTGGAGAGCATTCTTCTCTCCTCCAGGGCTTGCTGGGGACACGGATGACCTAGCAGGAGGTGACAAGTTGTTTAAATTACTGAGCAGGATCTGTTAGGAGTTATTACATAGCTAATAACACCACCACCTACCTACTCATCCACTCCACTGGAACGTCTCGGAGCACGGAGACTTCATCTTCTGTTAGGAATACGGGGATGATACGGACACCCTGTGGCAAGGGAGAATCTGCAAGACCAATGGAAGTTTAAGGATTAAATTATCATCTCCCAGAAGCCAGAATCCATCAGCCTGAAGGAGAAAGCATGCTATTATCCTGTATCACTACACACTGACCAAGTCTGACTAGGCAGCATTTTCTCATCCTCCTTGTACACTCCATGCCTGACAGAGTTAAATTTTCCCTTAATTTGTGGGGTTTGGGTTTGGTGGTTTTTTTTTTTTTTTTCCTAACCATCCTGGCAGAATATCTATAAACTGATGCTCAAAAGTGATGACTGAAGGTTTGGACTGAAAGCATCAGCCATCTGTTTTCAAGGGCTCCAACAGTGGCCAAGTAGACACATGGTTTAACTGGAATTAAAGCAGGCATGTTGGGAATCCACAGAACCGACAATTAAACCCAAAAGAGCAAACTCCTTTGCTCAGCCAAAGGAAGGAACCAGCTCTCATTACACAACACCCCCTGGCACATGCTGACTAGTGGCACCCTCAGGGATATACTCCTGCATCCAGTAAGAACTTTGCTGTGAATCCCAGAGAACCAGCTCCTGCTCCCACTGCAGAGAACACAAGCCCAGAAGGTTGCCCATATGCAGCTGCTGGGCACTGGGCAACCAGTACTCTGCAGCTGGATGCTCACCAGGCTCCTGCAGCTCCTCACCTCCAGGCTCCCTCTGAAAGAAAAGCCAAGAATCATCTTTGGGGAGTAACTTGACACTTGCCATCAGTGCCACCAGGACACCTCCTCCAGCCTCCTCTGCCTCCAGCAGACCCCAAAGCAGCCCTTTCAGCCAGGGCTGGGACTGGTTTACCATGCCAGGCAGTGGTTTGTTCCTTAGGCAGCTCTCAAAGTCAAGGGGACTTCCCAAGAACCAAAACACACCAGGACAAACACCCCAATTTGTCATTATTGCCTGTTAAGGGCACAAAAGCTTGGTTCCCTCAGCCACAGGAAGAGCAGAGGCCTTCTCAATATCTTGAACCACATAAATAATTACCTTTGACAAGCTTTAATGCAAACAAAAATTGATCTGTTTGTCACTCTCATTCACTGTGTGTATATTTAGTACTAAATATATAATTTGGGTAAAAAGCTAATTGAAACATCACATACATAAGAACTCATGAATTCAATAACGTAAAGATTGAAAAAAAAAAAGCAAGTTTAGTGCAGAAGTCTTCAAACCTCACTCAACAATAACTAATAAAAGCTTTCAGCATCAGCAGTGATATTTATCCTTCCCAGTAATGTCACATGTGAGATTCATGTGACAAGAGCTCCCTCAGCACATCCTTAAAGGTGGGGTATCCGCATGCAGGGAAGGTGTTTAGCAACATACCTGGCCTGGAGACTCATCACCTTGGAGGAGAACTTTGGCAGTGAGAGGAGGTGGCAGCTGGGTGCTCACAATCCTGAAAGGACACAGGAAAGTCAGCCATGAGCAGAGTGTCACCTCCTGAAGCTGGGTCACAGCCTCCCATCACTCAGACCATCAGGACAGGCAGAGCCAGCCGTGGTTATTGCACTGGACTTTTACTCTCAGCAAAAGTGACAGTGCTGCAGGGTCCCGGGTCACACATGGGGGAGTCTCTAAGGTTCCCCTGGTCTCCCCCCGTCCTGCCAGACACTCTGCAAGGGTTGAAGGGCCAGCTCAGCCATGGGCTGGAGCTGACACGTTGCCACACAGGAGAAACATAAGCTGAGTGACCATCAGGACTCTCATTTTCTTCTTTTCTTTGGCTTAGTTCCACTCTAAACTCAAAAAAAATTTACTTTGGGACAACAAAGTGTGTCCAGAGAGCCATCTTGCTCTGCTCCCTGGGATCACAGCCCCGGGAAGGGGCATATTTAACCCTTTGGTTAATGCCTGGTTACTTACAAGCCTTTGTAGAGAATGCAGCCCGCCAAGATGTGGGGAGAGCGCTGGCAAGTCTGCAAGATGAGAGCTGCTTTCAGTAAAAGCAGAGGGTCCACCTAGACAGGGGGAGAACCACAAGAATTTGAAGCAGAGAATCCCAGGAAATGCTCAAAGCAGCAAATAAACACAAAGCCCCAGGTACTAAGGCCAGTCTAGGGCCGGACACTGCAGAGGACAACCTTTTACCTTGGTTTTGTCCAGATTCCAGAGAGAATTGAAAATCTTGTGGAGGTCGCTGGTGTTTTTTTGGATGTGTTTAATGTATCTGTCCCACTGCCTGCTCAGTTCCTCCCGGGAAAATGCCTGCGGGTAACAAAAATCCACACTGCTGTCACTGCACAGGCTTTAACACAATCAGGATGGTCAGATGAAATCAATTTGGGACAGCACCTACAAGTGACTGTAGGAAAATAACAGAAATTTGACAAGGAGGATTGTAAACACGCTCAAGTGACCTGCAGCCGAGGTATCAAAAACCCACATACATCACACTAATTGCTGTTTCGTGCTGGGTGCTTGATGAGTAGAACATCTTCATTTAGAAAATACAGGCCTGTTATAGACTCAGAGGCACCTCTTTGAACATGCTTGAGATTCCTGCTCTGCTGCAGGAAAGATCAAAGCCCAGTGGTGAACTTGAACTCCTGATACACAAGAACAGCAGGTTGGGGAACTCTCCGTCACGAGGACCGAGCTCCATGGTGCCTGCCTTCAGAGATCCCCCCATTAGTGAAATTAAATTCCCTCTTTGCATTTCATCCGTGGTTTTGTGGTTGATCCCGTGTCCTGCCCGTGGTGGCTCACACCATGACAAATCTCATGAGGATAAGGAGGAAGATGAGGCAGAGGGCCCTGAAAACAATCCGAGGGCTGGAGCACCTCTCCTACGAGGACAGGCTGAGAGTTGGGGGCGTTCAGCCTGGAGAAGAGAAGGTTCTGGGGAGACCTTATAACAACCTTCCAATACCTGAAGGGGCTACAGGAGAGCTGGGGAGGGACTCTTTTATTGAGTGGAGCAACAGAAAGAGGGGTAACAGTTTTAAACTGAAAGAGGAGAGATTTAGATGAGATACCAGAAAGAAATGCTTTGCTGTGAGGGTGGTGAGAGCCTGGCCCAGGTTGCCCCGAGAAGCTGTGGCTGCCCCATCCCTGGAGGGGTTCAAGGCCAGGCTGGAGGGGGCTTGGAGCAACCTGGTGTGGTGGGAGGTGTCCCTGCCCGGGGCAGGGGTGGGAACTCCATGATCTTTAAGGTCCCTTCCAACCCAAACCATTCTATGATTCTATGACACCAAGGGGAAATTTTCAGCAGACACTCACTCATACCACCTCGGTGCAACAGCAGGATGGGATGGGAAGTGTTTAAAATCTCCCAGACAGAAACATCATGGTCGCTGATCTTTAATTACCATGTAGGCACGGTGCACAGGTCCGTTGTAGAAGGTGAAAAGGCTGATGAGCTGCTCCAGAAACCGCCTACAGCTGACATCAGGGAGCTCAACAGCACAGCCCAGAACCTTTAACACACAGAAAGCCACGAAGGAAGAATGTTTACTGACAAAATCCAGGCACAGCAGATGAGAACAACTCTTATTGCTTTCAAAATGAGTATCAAAGGCTCTATGGCAGGCAAACATCCCCCGGATTCACAAGTCAGATGAAAAGGAAATTCAAAAATACCCACAGGAGAGCCCTGGCACCGACAGGATAAATAAATGATTCCAGCATTTTAGACACACTCCCCTCCTACATCAGATGACCCAGCTCAATGCTCTAATAGCTACAAATGTTCTCCTGAAACTAAACAGCTAGAAATATTCATATTAACTTGTTATTTGCAGAGATGAAGACGGTTCATTGAGGTTTTGAGTTGCCAAGAGAACAGAAGAGTGAACCTGAGCAGCTCTGCCAATTAAACAGGCCTGACTGGTCTCAGCCCAGTTTCCAAGGGGTGGTTTGGGATGGTTTTGTCCTGACTCTGCCACACGCTGCGCTTTATATACCAAATGTCTGTGGATGCTGACAAAGCTCTGCAGGAGGGAATACTGGGGGTTAGAAGGAAAGAACAATCAGACTTTCAAACAGGGAGGCTGAGTCCTTATTATAAACTGCAGCACAGGAAACCTGGTTTCCAGTCCAGTAACCCCTGGATACACACAACGATGCAGAACTCAACTTCTTCTAGCTGCTGCCAGGCTTAAGAAAGCCACTGCCCTTAAGAAAACCCACTGGGGTTGGACACACAGAGGAGGCTTTTCACCTAACAGCCTACGGTAAACAAAAATTTAAGGTTACCTTGCAATGAAAAGCTGTGCATTGCAAGTTCCCACCCTAGCTCTCCCCACGTCTAGCTGTGTGCAGCCCAGCCCTAGAAAAAAAAAAAAAAAGAAATAAAAAAGCCCTCTTTGTGGCAGCAGTTCAGGCTCTCGCTGTTTTCGCCCCGTGACTGACTCCAGATCTCTTGAACTCACCCACAGATAGTCTCTGTCCACTACAAGGGCAAACTTGAGCTTCCTCAGGCGAATGAGACTTGGGGGAGCTCCAGAAATCTCCGTCAGGCAGCGCACCACGCCAGCAATCTGTCCACACAGCAGCTCCTGCTGGTCAGCGAGAGTCTGTCGAGGAAGAAAGACCTTTTATTTATTTTTTTTTTCCTTTTAAAAGGACTTGGGGGGGGGAAAAAATACATCACCGCTGTATTCAGGTATAAATAAAAATTATAAGTTCAATTCAATTATAAATAAAATGCAGTAGCAGAGCCAAACTTCTGGGGAAAAAAAAAATAATCAGACTGTTGGTTTTTTTTCAGGCAGCACAAAGGCCTAGAACTTATTTAGGGGCACTTTTGTACCTTCTGGGTATTTATTCTCATCACCAGAAGAGATCTGGGCTCTGCTGGATGACCCCACAGCGAGGGGGCAGATCCAGCACCCCCGTGCCCAGCCTCAGAAGCCCGATGGAGCAGCCCCTCACTCTACCTGGTTCTAGTCACGTGAATTTTCTTAAAACCTCCGTGAATACTGGATTAGGAGGAATCCAAAGCTCTGCCTGGAAACCTGACCGCTCCTCAATTAGAATTATCAGCACTGAGCCACAACACAGGCACCAAAACAAAAGCAGGCATTACCTGAGATGGGTAGAAATAACAAATTCCGGCACTTGTAGGGTCTCCTTCTTCCTTCACCTTCGAACCATCATAAAGAAAAAAGTAATTCCACCTAAAAAGGCAAAACATTGCAGTAAAAAATTGTATACTTGGAAACTGTTACACGTATGATTCTATGATTCCTATTATTTCAGGCAGAGCAACGAAAAGACCGTTACAGATGAAGAGGGATGTGGTTTTTACACAATCACACCCAGCTGAGACACGAAAGCAGCACTAAAAGTGTCTCACAGTATTAAATTTGACCACTTTTTCTGGGTTTAAGACAGATTCTACAGCGAAGATATGAGGAAGATCTGGGCTTGTGAGATACCGTCCTGTCCACTTATCCACATACACCCCATCCGCACGGAACAATTAGCATTAAGCATTAACCATGCGCAGTCCCAAGGGATCCCATAACCTGCTGCTTTTAATTCACGGCTTTTAATTGACGACAGGCCCCGGGGGGCCCCGGGGGGCTCCGGAGGGAGGTTTCCTCCCGAGGACGGCAGCCGCCGTGACGT
>JAOWAV010000005.1:29490913-29502440 GCA_028571045.1 Scolopax bukidnonensis
AGGCCACCGGCGGGGACGGGGAGGGGGGGGGGAGAAGGGGCTCACCATGGCGCCGAGCCGGGCTCCGGCGCGACGGGGGGAGCCATGGGCACCAGGCTACCGGTTACTCCGTCCCTCCGGCGGGACCCCGCCGCCCCCGCGGCTGAGGGACTCCCGTCTCTCACCGCCACTTCCGGGTAGGCGGTGGCCCGCCGGTCCCGTGACCGCGCCACGTGACCGCCCGGCGCACATGGCGGCGGAGGGCGGGTGGCACCCGGCGGGCGGGAGAAGGAGGCGGCGACGGGGCCGGGAGGAAGAGGAGGAGGGCGGTGCGGTGTTGCGGAGGTTGCGGGAAGCGCGGTGAGTGCCCGGCCCGTGTGTCCCCCCGCTCTCCCCCCTCCCCGGTCCCCGCTGACGCTGCGCTCTCCCCGCAGGAACGATCTGCTGAGCTCCGGTTTCTGGGCGGCGAGCGCCGGTGCGTGCGGCGGAGGCGGGACACAGACACACACACACACCGGGAGGGAGAACGGGTTGCTCCCCTTCCCCCGCCGGGTCTGACGCCTCTCTCCGTGCCCGCAGGAGCTGTGCGGGCCCCGCTGGGCGGCACCGCCGAGCCGCCCGCCCGCTGCGTCTGCTACGGGCTGGGGCGGTTCAGCTGCTGCCCCGCCGCCCGGCACCAGTTGGCCTTCCTCCTGCTGCTGCTGGAGGAGTTGGGGGTGAGGACAGAGGGGAACCGGAGTGTGGGGGGGAAACCGGGAAGGCCCCGGTCCCCGCCCTACTGCCGCCCCTCTCCCCGTAGGTGCCGCCCGGGCGATGCTCCGTGTTCGACCCCGCGTTCTCCGCCCAGGAGGCGGCGGCGCTGGCGGAGCTGGGGCTGCGGCTGCTCCCGGACAACGAGGTGAGCGGGGACTGTGTGGGTAGGCATACACCCCCCATCCCAGCTGCTGAAGGGGCTCCGGGGGTCAGACCACCCCGGGGAACCGAGGCGGGAGGCACCATCCGGTCTCCGGTGCCGGTCGGTAACGGGAAGGGGTTGTTTTCCCCGCAGGAGGGGAAACACGGGATTGAGGGATCGGCCACGCTGTTTTACATGGTGCACTGCGGGAAAGCCCTGTACAACAACCTCCTGTGGAGGAACTGGTCCCCGGGGGCACTCTCCAAAATGGTCATCGTCGGGAACAGCTTTAAAGGGATCGAGGAAAGGTGGGTGCAGCCCCCCCACACCCCCCCCCGAGGAAAGGTTCTGGTGCCTCCAACAGCCTCAGCCTCTCCTTGTTTCCTTCACTCCTGCTGACAGTGATTCCCATGTTTTGCTCGTTGTCAACTCGCTGTCACAGTTGTAGTCACCAGCCATCTGTGCCACCCCCCCTCGGGAAGGGGTTGCTTCCTTTCACACCATCCTACAGTAACGCTGCTTTCCTTGTGTCATCCCAGGTTATTGTCAAGAATATTGGAGAGAGATTATTCTTACATAGCCAAGGTACCAACCGCTCTTTTTTTAACATTATTGTGTCTCTGTTGACAAAGGAAATTAATACAGTTGGAAAGAAGAGGGGGGGTACTTCTAAAACCTTTTTTCCTGGCTGCTACGATATGAAAATGAAGCACTTTAGGGTCACAGAATGATACGGGGTTGGAAGGGATCTCTGGAGATCATCTAGTCCACCCACAGCAGGTCCCACAGGAACATGTCCAGGTGGGGTTTGAATGTCTCCAGAGAAGGAGACCCCACCACTTCTCTGGGCAGCCTCTGCCAGGGCTCTGCCACCCTCAATGTAAAGAAGTTCCTCCTTGTGTTCAAGGTTCAACTTCTTATGTTCAAGGTTGTGCCCATTTCCTCTTGCCCCCTTCTCATTCTGCATTATCTGCAGAACACAGTGTACGTGGGGGTTGAGGTTCACATAACACCGTCCTCATCTTCACCAGCTCTTGCCTGAACTTCATGGGAAGGTTCTTCTGCATCACACTTAACTTTTTCCCCCCCCAAACGTTCTTTAGGTCTTGAAAGGGACAGAGGAAGTGGCACTCCCAGCCCACCCTCAGTACCTTGACACCTTTAATGACACCTCCATCCACTGGTTTCCCCTGCAAAAATTGAAGGAACTCTCCCCTGAGGTCTGGGCCTGCGTGGAGGAGCCCACCTACCAGGAATGTGAGATCATCAGGAAGGGGGATGGGGCTGAGCAGCACGGCCCTGCTGCTGCTGAGTCCTGACCCCTCTTCCACCCACAGCTTCTGCAAAACACAGTGTCATCATGCTCTGCCAAAAGTGGCAGCACCCACCCACTGAGCACTATGGGACATTTTTGTATCTTAATTATTTAATAAAAGGTAAAACTGTGCTTGGACTTACACTCATTTAACTACAGCGAACAAATTTAACTGAAACCTGCCTTTTAAGCCAGCCATACTCTGCCATTGCTCTTCTGATCCCCTTCCCCTTCATGAATTGGGAGTCTTGTGCATATTTTGAAGCAGCAGGGAGGAGGAAAAAGAGAGGGGTTTGTAGATGAAGGTAGTGGTGGCTGGTTCCAACTGCAGGCTTAAAAAAGCTTTCTCACTTCAGCTGCTCGCTGCTACTGAAGTCAGCTCTTTAGCTGTTCTGCTGTGAAAAATCAGGTCATCTCCATGTAGGGGTAAAAAAAAGCCTCAGTCTCCCTTCCCTCAGCTCTGCCCTGAACTGCTGAGGTCACACAACACACGTTCTGTGAATTTGCTGGAACAACTTTCCCCCCTTCCAGCTCTGACAGGGCAGAGGGCACAGGGAGTAGCTGATGGCCCACGGGCCAGCACCAGGCTGAAGAGTGGTGGGACAAGTCCCGGCTGTGAGCAGAGATGTTGTCAGGACAGTAACCCTTGCTTGCAGCAGACAAGGAGAAGCTGTGACATCCCTCTGGCACCGGAGACCTTCAGGACTCAGCCAGACAAGCCCTCACTCATCTCTTGGGACAGAGAATCACCTCCCGTGGTCCCTTCTAACCTGCTGAGAAACCTCTGTCACAGCTGGCACTAACAACAAGCATCACAACTGCTTGTTCCTCCCTTAGCACCGACTTTCCAGCTGTAGTTTCACCTCTTGACACTGCCTGAACTGCTCTTCTAGGAAAAAAAACCCAAAATCTTGGCGTACAGCTAGAGTTTCACTCCTATTTACAAATCTGTAACTTCTTTATTCTAAGTTACGCTAAAAATGGTAGCAAGATGGTCTTCCCAGTCCGAGGCAGGGTTTCACTTTGCCATGTCAATGAGGCTCTGGAGCGAGGTTGGCACCCAAGTCTTTTCTCCTTGTACGAAGACGACGCCTCGGTCGATGTAAATGACAATCCTTCCGAACGTATATAACTGCTTCCCTTCGTGGCGCTTCCCGATCACCGGCATGAACACGATGTTGTGCTCCTCCGCTTTGGTCTGAATCAGGTCCTTAAAGTTCATGGGCACGGAGCTGGCGGCCACGCCGATGCCACGCTGGGCCATGTTCTCGGCCTCCCGCCGCTCCTGCATGGCTTCGTACTGGAAATCTTTCCTCCGCTCGGTGTGGGTAAGGTAAGCGATGTTCTCCCGAGCGCCCGGCTGCATGTACCCCCCTGTTTGGGGAGAAAAACCCATAAACACAAAGTGCCAACCCATTTCCAGCACAAGGGCTACGGGTAAACTGCAGTCTAGGATGCAAACAATCAATTTCTCTGAATCCTTTACACGTTCCACCCCGTTAGGCTTTATACTGTTATTGCTAATGCAGCGTCAGCTAAGAAAACTGCAGAACTGCAGCAGAAGCAGCAGGAATTGGTACGTTCCCATGTTGTACCTGTGCATGCACAGAGAGGAGGATGGGGCACTGCTAGGGGTTGGAAGGGACCTCTGGAGATCCTACAGTCCAGAGCAGGTCCACCCAGAGCAGGTTGCACAGGGGGGTTTGGAGTATCTCCAGAGGAGACTCCACCACCTCTCTGGCAGCCTCTTCCAGGGCTCTGCCACCCTCAAAGTAAAGAAGTTCCTCCTCATATTTAGGTGCAACTTCTTGGGTTCCAGTTTGTGCCGATTTCCTCTTGTCCCATCCCTGGGCACCATCGAAAAAAGACTGGCCCCATCCTCCTGACACCCACCCTTTAAGTATTTCTAGATGTTGATCAGATCCCCCCTCAACCTTCTCTTCTCCAGACTAAAAAGCCCCAAGTCCCTTAGTCTTTCCTCATAAGAGAGATGCTCCAGGCCCTTCATCATCTTTGCTGTCCCCTCTCCAGCAGTTCCCTGTCCTTCTGGAACTGGGGACCCAGAACTGGACCCAGTGCTCCAGATGGGGCCTGCTCAGGGCAGCGCAGAGGGACAGAATGACCTCCCTTGACCTGCTGGTCACACTCCTCCTGATGCACCCCAGGATGCCACCGGCTTTCTTGGCCACAAGGGCATATTCTGGTATCCTCTCTGTTTCTTTTCCCCTCCTTTTCTCCCTGCGCTTTGAGGGGCAAGATGGGGGGAGAACTGAGTGAGTGACTGCGTGGTCCTTGCTGCCACCTGGGGTTAAACCACAGCACTCACGGACTGACACAAAATACACTCATCAGGCAAGGCCGAAGTTGCTTAATGGCATAGGCAGTCACCAAAAATCTCTTTCTGCTTCAGTGGAGCACAGAAATTAATGAGGATCTTACAGGTGTTATTTATGGACACAGCAAGGTGAAGCACACTTTGAATTTCACTGCCTGTGGGAGGTGCTACAACACTGATTAGCAGGGCTATACCTAAATAGGCCATAGCCTAAATACAGGCTCCCAAAAATCAAGCACTGCTTTACTGCCATCACCCTAAGCCACCTACCAACACTGGAAGAGACAGCCCGGTTCATGATATCGAGAGCTTCATTAAATTTGTCTTTGATGGATGGATGTGCTAACACTTGGTCCGAGAACATGGATTTCCACCCCAAGTACCACTTTGTAATTTCTTCGTAATTGGGGCTGTTACTAAGCCAAGAGCACAGCACCTGCAAAACAACAGAATGCAGCAGGACAGATTAAATTTATGGAGGAGAATCCTTATTATCACTTAGATTATTACGGAGCTTTCAGTAAAAGAAAGGACTGTGACAGTTTTAAGAAATAGTCTGTTCTGAGGTGTATGGAGCTACGAGTGGAAATTAAACAGTAGTTAAACCATTTCAGCACTGGGGCAGCAACTTCTAGGTAAGAGTCACTGAAACACTTCCCAGTGAATCGAGCCTCTTTACTCCGCCTTGGTAGTTTCTCACCTGCAGCCATTTTGGGAAGAAGTGTTTCTCCAGCAGCCCAACAAGACTGGAGACAGAAATCATCCCTTCCCAGTCAATCACCCAGTAGAAGGCATCCATGTGTTGCTGGTGAGGGTTTATGATGAGTTCGTTCAAACACATCCCTGGAAAAAGGGGGAGAAGAGTCAAAAAAGAACTTGACTCACAATTTTATCAGTGCCCTGACCTATTTCACTGGCAAAACACATGATTTGAGGAGCACTTGCATTGCAAATCACACTGCATAAGGGACATTCAGGATCTTTAAACTTTTTGGCTGATCCCTGCCACCAAAACAATGCTCTTCAATTTCCAGTGACTACAATTTGCTGCTAAAACTAAGAAACTTAAAAAAAATGTCTTTTTTTAAGACTACTTTTAGCCAGTTTGCACGGCTGAATGGAGAATTACAAAATCCTATTAGCACAGACCAAAGAACACAGGAGTAAGAGAGAGACATTTTGCAGCTTGGTGTTATCTGACAGCGATCAGATATTCCTGTCAGCTCAAGAACAAAAGAATCAAGTGATTTAAAAAAAAATAAGATAGAAAACATTGAGAATAATCAGAGCACTTCCCTGTATTTTCCAGAACGTTTGGAAAAAATGCATGGTACTAATAGCAGAAAAGAAGATAAAAACCTTGGTCTAAACTTACGAATAATATTTATGTTATCTTTTCTAGGCGTAAGGGGGAAGATTCCAGAAATTCAGCACTCTCTCACCTAATTTAGGCACGATGTTTTTGACCATGAAAGCCTCCCATGACCCAGGGGTGAAGACATCTTTCCAGGGCTGGAGGATAAGTTTGGCAGAGGAGTCACTGGGATGCCACTTCTGCAGTGCATTCGCCAGCTTGTTTCGGATGGGAGAATAGAGCGGCTCCAATCGCGCCTGCATCAGGGGCAGCCAGGGATGGATCCACGAATGGATGGGGACTGTGTCTGTCAAAGGATTCCAGCTTTCCACCTTGAGGTAAAACAGAACAAGATTAAAATAAGTCCAGTAAGTCTTGCTAGATGCAAAAAAAGAGACGAAATCCTAGAACTGTCCGGGTTGGAAGGGATCTTTAGGATCATCTAATCCAACCATCAACCCAACACTGACAAAACTCATCACTAAACCATGTCTCTAAGGTCAACCCAAATTTCAATGCCTCCAGGGATGGTGACTCCACCACTTCCCTGGGTAGCCCATTCCAAGGCTTAGTAACCCTTTCAGTGTAAAACGTTTTCTTAATCTCCAATCCGAACCTCTCCTGGTGCAACTTGAGGCCATTTCCCCTTGTCCTATCACCCGTGACTTGGGAGAAGAGACTGACCCCCCCCTGGCTACCCACTCCTTTCAGGGAGTTGGAGAGAGGGAGGTCTCCCCTCAGCCTCCTTTTCTCCAGGCTGAAGACCCCCAGCTGCCTCAGCCTCTCCTCATAAGACTTATTCTCCAGATCCCTCACCAGTTCCATTGCCCTTCTATGGACCTGCTCCAGCACCTCAAGGTCTTTATTTGTGGTGAGGGGCCCAAAACTGGACCCAGCACTTGAGGCAGGGACTCACCAGTGCGATGATCACCTCCTTACAGGAGGTACAGGAGGACAACCACCTCCTAATGCAACCACTTAACTCCAAAATCCATCATCAGAGGCAGAAAAACAGTATTTTAGAAGTTCTACTTGACTGAAATTAAAATCCTGGTCCAGAGCATGGCTTTATTCTAACACAGCCCTCATCTTACCTCCTTCTGTAGCTTGGGGAAGATGAGCTGATCCAGGATGTTATCCAGTATCCAGACAGGAACAACATTTACCCAGCTATCCAAGAAATCCACCATTGACCCACAGTTCCTCGGCTGCCACTGCGCTACTATGTTTCTGACATATGGCATCCAGATTTCCCACATCAGTCTGGAAAAAAAAAATAACATAAATAAATCAAAGTTAAGCTTAAAGCTCTAACCCCAGGCCTAAATAAACCAAATGGTAACTCTAACTTAAAAGCTCTTTCTTTTTATAGAGTTGACAGCTGGATTTTAACAGACACATCAAGAGAATCATCTGGAAAATCTGTTCCTTTCTATTCCTGAGGAAGCAGCGCTTGAAGATGCCACACAAAGTACAACTCGTTGCTCTTTACCTGTGAAAAGCATCTGTTGTCAGGTCCTGCCCACTGTGTGATAACAGCTGGTCGTTTTCCAAAAGGTTCTTCCACTTGGCTATGATCTCTGTGCCATATGAACAGTCCTGGAAAAGATATGGCATGAGCAGCCTTTTTTCATTAATTTCAGCTGGTGCCTACAAAGAGGTGTGCTCGGCTACAGAAAGCTTTCTCACCCACTCAAAAGGCAAGCCAGCAGCTTGCAGCTGCAGTTAGTAAAGTCCCACGAGAAGAAAATCCCACTTCAGGGATTTAACGTACATCCAGAGGGGGGAAAAAGACAGTCTGAACTTTTTCAGGTGTACTGAGATAATTCGGACTCTGACCTACCACCCTAAATGGCATTAAGACAGACCTGACATACCTGACTACCTAAAATAGAGATCTCTCCTGCTTTTGCTAAAAATAACTACAGGCATTTTTTTCTTCCCAACCCTCACAAAAGGGATTGATTTTAAACTTACAAGCTCCTAAATTATTAGCTGCTTTGCTAATAGCTTTCAGTAGTAGCAAATTCTGAGAGTAGGTGCAGAGTGGGGTTTTGGTTTGGTTTTTTTTCCTTTCTCTCCAGACTGATCAGGAATTTGGGCCAAGGAGTGAGGAAGGAGACAAGATAATAAAGACTACTTAAGCCACCAAGTAAAAACTGCATATAAATCCAACTAATACACACCTTGAGGGGATCCCAGTTCTTGAAATAATCTTTCATGAGAGGATAGACTATTGCTACTGCCAGATCCACCCTGTCAGACATCCTGTACTCTTCGTAGTACTTGTCTTGAAGCGTCTCAAATATCTTTGCACACTCATCCAGGGTTAAGGGATTTTCACAACTGGGCTGCATCCGTCTCTCACACTCTTCCACCATCTCCAGCACTTTGCTGAGATTGCGAATTGCCGTCTCCTCGTGGGAGAGGACTTCAGACATCTTCTGTATCTCATGGGTCAGGTTGACGACCATGTCCCTCTCGTACTGCAGCTGCCGGTCATTCTGGATGATCTCCTGCTCCGTGATGTCGATGAGAAGCTGTAAGTTGTGCTCCAGCTCGGGCAAGGCAAATCCCTGGGGCTTGGAGTCTTTGCCCAGTGGCTGCTGAGGGCTGTCATCCGGGATATTGTGCTTGTGGCTAATTTGACTGTAGCTGTAATAAACTTTTTGTTCCCGGCCCGTCATGTCTATGACCTTCCAACAAAGGAGAACAAGCGTGTCTCAAAACAACTGTATCTCGTGTTTAAAAGAGGAGAAAAATCCCTTACTTCAAATTGAAAACTGAGGATTTCCAAGCACTGGGATTACTCCAGCAGGCTAGTAATACACACTGGTATTCTCAATGAGGCAAGCAGGGATTGCCTCCAAAAAGGCCCACTCACTCCAGACGCCAAGAGTTAGAATGAATAAGAAACAATTTGGAATCAGAGCTGGAAGAGTCACCTCCTCTGAGCTCAGTTTTACCATTTCACTGAATAATTCTGCAAGCAGTGATGAAGCAAGCAGTGTGCTATTCATTATGGCACGTAGATTTTAAATACTTTTACACTTTTTTTAAAAGACGTGTTAATGTTAAATGAATAATTTTATTAAGTGCATACCAAAAAATCCCTTACTGTCCCCCTTTTAGGTAGAAGATGGTTCAAACTATGTGTTTTGCACAGTCCCAACAAGGACAATTGTGCTTTCTGAAGCGGATGAGCGTTTTATCTATGACAAATGTGAAACAATTGAACATAACTTGCATTAAAAAAATCAAAATGCATTTAAATTCTTTTTTTTTTTTTTTGGAGACCAAAGAACTTGCTTAGAAAGAAATCCAATGATCCAGGAGACACGATGGTCTATTACACGACTCAGTGATGAATCTGAGGCCTTCTCCTAAGGCTGCAGATGGTCAGTTCTTAGAACTGGCTTCTATTAAGGTTACTGATGGCTAAAAAGCACTCCCAGCACTGATCAAACTGTTTCCCAGAGAAGCAACCTCTAGTGTTATCAGCCTTACCTTGACTTGAGACAGCTCCTTCTGAGGGGCTGCAAGCTGCTTGCTGATCCTACCCTTGGCTTTCAGTTCTTCTACTGTCTTATAGCTGTATTTGGGCTTTTTCTTGCCTCCATTAGGATCCTTCCGCCACTGACTGAGCTCTTTTTGAAATTCCTAAACAAAACCAAAGAAGAATTATGGTTGTTGCTCTTTATTATGCCCCCAAATTTGCCTCCATTTTCTACAGGAAAAAGAAGAATACTGTACAGCAAAATAATTGGGGAAGTGGTAGAGCTCAGTGACAAATCGGCTTAGCCAACAGTCTTACTCATAATCCTAAAATTAGAACTGAATTTTTAACATACAAACCAATAGGGAAATAAATATACCAAAAATCATAAAAATACCTCCTCAGCTTCTTCCTCGGAGTCCACAACAGGGAAGTCTTGCAAAGACTGGGTGGTTCTTTCAGAGCCATATGCCCCCACAGCTCCTTTGCCTTTTCTTTGTTTGGCCTCAATTGGGTTGATAATACCTAGGAGGAGGGTAGATAGATCAGAAGGAGCAGTTTGCTGAGAGAAAAGCAAATGCTTTTCCTACAATACCCTAAGTTATCAAATCAGCCCAAACATCCAGCCTGGTATTCTGCCTCTATAAAAATCACTTAATTCCAGCACACCAAAAAATCCCCAAAGCAAAGCATTATTCACATCTCCATTTCACTGCTTTTTTATTCTATCACATAAAATAACATCTCATTTTCTGTGAGCTGACTACCTGTAGAATATATCTACCTTTTTTATTTTTTTCTCTCACAAAATAAGAGCATAAAATTGTTGTGTTTTTTTTTTTTTAATTTAAACACAAACGGATCTTATCACAAGGACAAGATAACTTGCAAGAGAAGCAAGAAAACAAGAATGAAGTTATAAACCACCTAGAGACAGCAGTTCTGTAAAGAACCCAGTCTCTTCTCCAAACTACTAGTTAACCATAAATGACAAACACACAATCACAGTACCTTGAGCATTCTTCCCGAGACCTCTTCCAGGGACATAACCCATCTTCTGGAGAAGCTTCTGCCCAATTCCCTTTGTGTGTCTCTCCCAGCTGCCAAAATCCACAAAAGATTTTGTCCCTCCTACAAAGCCTTTCTGACTAGGCTTGAAATTACCACCCTGTTAAAACACATAAACAAAAAAAAAAACAACCCCACACAATATTAGGGCATCCTACTAATTGAGCTCTGTGTAATTGTTATTGGGCTCTACCACTGACTTTAGCTGAAAAATGATTTCCAATTCTTTCTGCATTTGGTAACCAAAATAAAAGAGTCTGATTTCTAATCTATACCATACTTAGACTTGTCACACCGTTCTGTGAGATTAAAAATAAAATAAAAAAAGTCTTTGAATGGCAGTAAACCACAGGCATTCTTTTATTTTAACCTCAGTTAACCCAAGGGAAAAGAAAGGAGATAAAAGGGCCTAAGATGTTCCCAAGGACACAAAACGATACATCACAATGGCTTCAAAAGACAAAGAAAACATCTCCCTTAATGGCCTGCTCTCATATGGGGTTCTCTGCTTTCAATTATTTCTCCCCTTCCTTTAGTGTGCTACTTTTCATAAATACATTATGCACAATTGAAAACCTAGATAACTCACTGTTTTTAACTTCTTTGGCACGAACTCTTTTTGGATTTCTTCCTGCTTCACAGGTTTTTCATCTTCATCAGAGTCTTCTTCTGACATATCCTCGGCCGCTGACTTTTTCAGCCCGGCGCTGATGAAGTTCACAGGGGCTGAGTAATCCCTGGAGCTACAGCAAAGCGAGACCCGTGAGCGAATTCTGTTGCAGGGGACCAGTGGGCATTCCTACACAAGCACAGGGACTCCTGTGCTTTAGACACACACCCCCCTTAAAATGAAATATTAAAAACTAACGAGCAGTTTTGTGTGGTTTTTTTGCCAAGAAACAACTCTTCTTGTCACCTATGCAGCTGGGACACACTTGCACAGAAACTGAATCACAGAATTGTTTGGGTTGGAAGAAACCTTACAGATCATCTAGTTCCAAGTTCCAACCTCCTGCCCTGGGCAGGGACACCTCCCACCACACCAGGTTGCTCCAAGCCCCCTCCAACCTGGCCTTGAACCCCTC
>JAOWAV010000005.1:29503957-29523348 GCA_028571045.1 Scolopax bukidnonensis
GGTTAGGGTTAGGGTTAGGGGGGAGATCGGGCCTGTCCAAAGGGGCTCGGCCTTTTGCAAATAAATGCAAATACATTCCTCGTATAGCAGTCATTTTGGCAATAGTATTAGCAAGCAATATGCTTGGATAATCGATTTCCACTGGTGCCGTTGCAAAACTCTTCTTTGTCGGGCAACGAAAGGCCGCCGGGCAGCGTCCTGGAAGAGAGAAACACAACGGGGTCAGGAGCCAGATCCCAGCCCAGCGGGTGCTCCGTGAACCATCAAATTGTCTGGGTTGGAAGGGACCTTTAAGATCATCTTATTGCTCTCTCCAACTCCCTGAAAGGAGAGAGTAGCCGGGGCGGCACGTCAGTCTTTTCTCCCAAGTCCCAGGCGATGGGACAAGAGGAAACAGCCTCAAGTTGCACCAGGGGAGGCTCAAGGTTGGATATTAGGAAAAATTTTGACACTGAAAGGATTATTAAGCCTTAGAACGGGCTGCCCAAGGCAGTGGTTGAGGCACCATCCCTGGAGGTGTTCAGAAGTCGGGTTGACGTGGTGCTGGGGGATATGGTTTCGTGATGTTTGTTTCTTTTTGTCAGGTTGATGGTTGGACTAGATAATCTTGAAGGTCCCTTGCAACCCAGATGATTCTATGATCCAGTCCAACCATCAACCTAGCTCTAATAAAAATCCATCACTAAACCATGTCACTAAGCTCTATGTCAACTCATGTGCAAATACACATCTCTATTTGCCCATATTAGCCCATCTTAATGCTTAGGTGGTCACTGACCCCTTTGCTGACCAGGTCCCTGTGGCTGAAGGTCCCCCGTTCACTGTGGGGTCCATAATGTGCTCAGCAGCTTGTTTGCTGATGTTCTCCCCCTCCCAATACTCTTTATTAATTGCATTAGAAGATTGGTGTGAGACCACCCCAGCCCTAAGGGGAGGGACAGCTGTGGGTGAGGGAGGGCAGTGATTTGAGTGTGGTGGGTTTCTGCCTGGGCTTCCCAGGTTTGATGGTCTGACCCCAAAAATATTGTGAGGCAAAAATAGGGTGAAGAGAAACGTTTAACTGCAAAATCGTGCCTTCAGCTGCCCGTGTGTGTGACATCACCCAGTGAGGAAGGACCATGTGCTGAAGGGTAGAAACATCTCTTCCCCAGGTGAAATCCAGACACAGATGCTTTTCATACTTTTTAAAAAATGCTTTTAAATGGTTAGAAAGAACCCCAAGTCCCAGCTCCAGGACAACAGGCACTCAACTTCTATTCTCACTCAATGCTTCTGGGGCGTTTTTAGTAAGAAAAATGACATTTTATGTTTTAGGGGAGAAGCTAGCTGAAAGGAGAGATAGAAAAACACCCCCCACACCAGCAGTCGTATCTGGAGCAGAAAGCCAAGGTAGCAGCTTTGTTTTTCCAAACTGACACCAGATGTTAACTGCTTTATCTTCCTTTCCACGGATCCACAGCAGGCCCTGGAAGACAGCTGGGGGGCAGCTCGGCTCATCTACATGTTCCCACATCCCCTTTGAATGCTCCCTGTGGGGAGAGTCACTAAAAACTCTCCCAAGGGTCCTGACTGGGATTTTGCTGAAGTCAGCCTGTTTCCAGCACTCAGGGGAAAAAAAAAAAGAATTTCTGACAAATCCTCTCACGTAACCGTGTTGTTCTGGAAACCTAAAGCAACTGTGAAGGAGATAATTCACGTAATGAGGGTGCCTGGAGCAGGCTGGCTAAGCCACAGGCACAAGAAATGACAACCCTGGAGAGACGCAGGCAGATTTCCCTGAGTCCCAAAACGAGGTATGAAGTCTTACCTGGAAATCATTAATTTTCTTAGTGAGAAGATGATGTGTTCTGAGTCACCTAGAACAACCCGGAAACAGAAGGGGTCAGCTTTAAGCCACCATCTGCAACTCCAAACATCCCCGGCTGCGTTCCCAGCAGCAAGGAAAGGGGAAAGCAGCACGAGGGCAGAGAACCAGCAGCCAGGAGATAGGACCCCGAGACCACAGCCCCTCACTTGGCTCACCCCAGCAGCAGCCCGGCTTCCTCTGGCCGGGACTGGGCTCTGCACCCTCTCACCCGATGCTGCTCAATCCCCCTGCTTTTTTTTAGGAGGCCACATGCTGAGCAGGTAAAACCCAGCACCTTTGATCGAAACCAATCGATTGCATCTCCCTACTGTGCTGGGAGCGCTCTCTGCAGAGTCAAGAAGTCTTGTCTTTTTTTTTTTTTTTGCTATTTTAATCCTGTACGTGCAATGGTCGTTGGACTGCTTTGCATTAGAAGGGATGGTTATTGATTGTTTTCAAGCACTGCTCTTTAGGGAAGGAGCCCCACAGTGTTTTTTCAACACAGTCACCCAAGAACTAGACTTATCTATAACCCCTAAATCAGCCAATCCCCCCTTCAAGCAAAAGAATGAAGAGCACAAGTTTCTGATGAGGGAACACAGAACCCCACAGCACGGAAGCAAACACGCAGACCAGGGAAGGAGGTGGCAGAGATGAATGAGCAGGGTCTGAGGAGCACAGAATCCACAAGGAACATGTGAAGGGTGGGAGCGGAGCACAGCAGGGAGAACAGGCACATCCTCCCCATGGATGGAGGCAAGAAAGCAGGGACATTTCCTGCTGCCCAGCCTGCAGTTGCCCATAAGAGGGAGCAAGGGACCCAGCATTCACCAAAGAGGGCAAAGACCCGAAAGGGACATCAGACTCTTACCTGCGGATGACCTTTCAAATGGGCTGGCGTTTTATAATCCCCCTTTAAAACCTACGGAAAAGAGAAAATTGGAGTGACCCTTCTGGGGTAATGGCTCTATGAACATTGGTAAGTTCACCTCGTTAATTGCATCCTACCTCCCAGCAAACCTGAACCAGCTGAAACACCCTGAAGGGTCTTTGTTCTACATCGTGGTGCTATACTGGGGCAAAAGCGGGAGGTTTCCTCCTTTTTGACTGTAAGCAAAGGCAGGGAACAGCGTCCCACTGGAGCAGGGAACCAACACAAGCACTTCTCTGGTCTCCCCTTTAGCCTGGGAAGGGAGAGTATTTTGGTCTTTACCATCGCACCACTTCTCCAAATTCATCCCAAGAAGCACTGAAAGGTCCACGTCAGAGACCCAAAGAGTCCCTGACCCTGCCCAGGGCAGATGTTCACCTAAACCACCGTGTCTAGAAACAGCTCTCATAAGCAGAGAGAGCAAGGAGGAGGTAGAACAGACCAGAGCACAGACCAGCTCCAGGGAAGCTCTTCCAGGTCAGTCCTGCTGCTTCTCTGCCTGGCCACGATCTGCACATAGTACCAGAGGGACCCTGCTCCCCCCAAGTGTGACCAAGGACACCTCGTCCAAGGCCACCATTACAGGGAGCACATGAAAAGCTGGGGTGGCTGCAGAGCCCAGCCTCAGGCCAGGGAGGAAACCAGTCCACCCCAAAGCACATGAGAAACTCCCTCTCTTTAGTAACCGCTGTCTGTGGCTCTGCAGCTTCTTCCTTCCAGTCCTGCTCCAGGCCTATGAGTCAATATTCTTTAAAAAAAAAAAAAAAAAAAAAGTTAAAAAAATAAAAATCCTCTAGTTTTGCCCAAATGCATGACGAGCCTCCACTCGCATTCCCCGCGGGACAGCGGGAGTGGCTGGTGAGCAAGAGGCAGACACAGCCCAGTCTGAGCCTCCTCCTGGGGCCAGACTGGTGGGACTGGTGCTGACAGCCCTGCCACCTCGATACCATCAGCCCACACCAGTCACTGCCACCCACCACCCCCGGGTCTGAGAGCAGGGCTGGGTCGGGGAGGGACAGGTCACTATCTGCCACAACAGAAGAAAAAGGAACAGCACCACAAAATCATAGGGAACGTCGCCAGCTTGAGCCATGCCAAGGCTCAAATCTACCACACGCATCTGTTTTGAAACCATCCGGGTGTCTGGCCTTCCCGGTCTCCCCAAAATAAGAAAGGAAAGAAAAAAAAAAAAAAAAAGAAAAAAAAAAGGAGAGAGAAACTGTTTGTCTTCTCCCCTGCTCTCATCTTGATGTTCAGCCACCACTTCCGCTCCAGGGGGGCTCTGTGGGTACAAACCCCCCCAAACCCGCCCCACATCAGCCCTCCCTCGGGGGCCACTCACCCTGTGTGTGTTGTTGACAACTAAGGGGTCGGGGTGGCCGTAGTTGGGGGGGTTGGCGTAGGGGTCGTAGCCCAGCCTGGCGAGCATCGGCGCGATGTGGGCCATGTCCTGCAGCACATCCCCCGGGATGTGCCCGATCCATTTAGACAACGCCTCCATGTTCACCGGCTTGATGACCTGGTCCGTGGATCTTTCTATCCTGGGGAAAAAATAATAAAGAAAAAAAAAACAACCAAAAAAAAAAAACCCAACCAAAAAAAACACAAAACAAGAGACTAAAGTTGGATTTCACACAAGTACTGGGCACAGACACAACAGCCCTCAGCCAAGTTCACTGCCAGTTCAATAGTTTGCTTCCAATGCCTGAGACATGGGTGCAGGGCAAATGCTCAGCACCCACCGGGGCCACCCAGGCACAGTGGGGCAGTCCCAGGGCACCCCCATCCCACCCACAGCCTTGTTCTGGGGGAGAGGATCCTGGCCGGGGTTTCCACAGCCCTAGAGGTTGGGTTCCCTCTCTATCCATCCTGCACGAAGGTCGGGGTGTTACCAGGATACCTCTGCTTATTGCAGGAAAATAATGAAAGATACATGGCCTGTAGTGCAGATAGCGCCACTGAAAATCCCAAAACTTATCTGTTTAGGCAAAATTGACTCTGAGCAAACAATGCTCAAAACCCTGGTGAAACCATCGCCTCTGCCACCAAAGGTGCTGGTGTCTCTCTCTGTCCTACACAGCTGCCTTCCTGGGGACAGGGTGCTGGGACGTGCTCCCCACTGGCCGTGTCCCTGCCTTCCAAGCCCCCCTGAGGAACAAGCCCCTCGTGGGTACAGCCCCCCAACTCTGCACCCTGGGCTCAGCGGGACGCTGGCCGCCTGCTTGACTCCAGCCAAAGGAAACCACATCCCACGCGGTGTCCTAAGAGAGATGAATCTGCACCGAGGCCATGGATCCCCAGCCTGGTGAGAGGGCTTACAACTTCAATTCTGCTAATTTAGATTTAAGCCTCTGTCCAGGAAACAAAGAGCATTAAAAGAGGAGAAGGTGGGCGAAGGCAAGCACTCCCCTGGCAGCCAGTGAGGAGGAAGTGCTGGGGTGTGTCTCCACGGAGCAGGTATTTCTTTTATTCTGCAACGCCAGCACCAAACTTGGCAGAAATCACTGCTCCCCACTGAAAGCCATTCATTAGCAGCAAAACTCATCGCGGCGAGGAGGTATTTGGAGGACGGGTGGAGAAAAAAATAAAAGGCATTGAAGAGCTCAGGCTTCAGAGCAAGCAGCTCTCAGCTCTTTTCAAATTAAAGAGACCAAAATCCTTTCTGCATTGTCAGGAGAGATGAATAAAGCAGTCACCTGCTCGTAAAATCCTCGCCTGACAAGACTGCTAGTATTGGTAGCGTCTTCTGCTCAGCCACCACACAAAACCTATTCAGCAAAATGGGACGTGCTGCCACTTCTGCCCCTGAAAAAGCAGGCAGAAGACACAAGCACTGTGTCTTTGCCCCTAGTTTCAGCCTTGACCCGCTCTGGGTGATGAAAACGCTCCTTGAAAAGCCAAGGCAGGAGATGAGACACTCACTTGGAAAGCGACACCCCGCCGGGCTTCCCTATCAGCTCCTCGTGGTGCAGCACCGTGTCGCTCCAGGAGATGTCCAGGAACTTCATGATGGTGTGCATGGACTGCTCGGGGTGCAGCACCAGCTGCTCGTAGTAGACGGGCAGGCAGCGGGAGCGCCCGATCTCCAGGCACTGGGAGTACATCACCTCGATGGCTTTGTTCCACTTGGTCAGGCAGTCTCGGTAGCTGTTGAGGTCGAAGCCCGCGATGGTCACCTTCCGGGTGATCATGGAGTGGACGGACGCCCGGCCGTCTCGAACCATCAGGAGGAATTTGGAGTTGGGGAACAGCCTGGACAGGTAGACGGAGGACTTCAGTGTGAAGGGGTCCTTGTTGCACAGATACCTGGCTGGCTCGCCGTGCTTGGCGATCACTTCCAGTATGAAGGCCTGCATGGCGGCGTCCAAAACTTGGTCCGTCACCCCAGCTTCGTCCAGGCGCATCTTCTCTCGCCCGGATTTGGACCAGGCCTGTCTCATGGCCAGCACCCGGGGGATGATGCGGGTCTCCTCTCCGCAGCGCACCTCGGGGTGGGCATCCAGCATGGCCCTCATCAGCGTCGTGCCACTCCGAGGGACCCCGCCGATGAATATCAGAGGCATCTCCTTGCTGTAACGGTACTCAACGTGGTTGGAGTCCATCATGACCAGCTCCTCGTTCTCAGGTCTCATCAGCCTGTGCCTCCTCTTGCTCAGGACCTGCTGGCACTCCAGGACCTGCTGGCCGAGGTGCAGAGTCACCATCAGGGCCACCACCGAGCCCAACACCAGCAAGACCCTCCTCATGGTGACCCGCATCCTGTTCTCCTCCGCACAGGCTGGTGACCACGCTTCAGCTCTCGGCTAACAAGTGTTCAACCCAATGGGCATCTGCAAGAGAAACGCAGCAGAGGTGAGAGGAGCAGCATCCACAATCCAACCCAGCCCCACTGGCACCTCAGCATCCAGCCTGGCTCCTTCGGGACGCTGACACCATCCCAAGCTTTCGTCATCTCTTTCATTTATCAGCAACTTCCACACCAGGTGCCTTCTACCCAGCAAGGTGATTAAAATCTGCCTCAGAGCACACCCAAAGAGATTACTTCTGGACTGTTTGCGTACCCAGAATCACAAGTTTACAGCTGAAGCAAAGCTCCAGGAGTGTTTTAGAAAGGAGGAGCCATGCGTATCCTGCCAGCCCTTGAAAAAAATAATTAAGTCTTTAGAGAGAGTCTGTTCCACCCCAGCTGAAGCTCAGACCCTCCCTGCAGTTCTTCCTCCCAAAACTCAGCTCAGCACACCACCGGCTTCTCACTTCCCTCAGCCACCTGCCTCCTTCCTACATTTTCTTTTGTGCCGCCACGAGGGAGGGGAGAAAGCTGAAATAAGAGAAAAAAAAAAAACAAACCACCAACAAAAAACCCACAAAAGCATCTCATGCAACTTTTAAGGGTCTGAGTCAGGAAAAGCAGTTACCCATTGGAATGAAACACTTTGAGAAATCCAATTAATAAGGCCGTAACAGCAACACACAGAGTCAGTGTTAAATGCCCTTCCTCCGGGGACTGACCTTACGTAAAAATCCTTGAAGGTTTCCTCTGGCATTAAGGCTTTTGGGTTTTTTTTTTCCTGTGCGTTGGGAGGATCTCCAGCAGGAAGCCTGGCAGTTTCTGCGAGTCCCCTGCTCTGCTGCCTACCCGGGACGGGCTCCTGCGAGCCCTGGCACGGTTCCCCACACCCTCCTCCCCCCTTTCCTGCAGGTTTTGCAATCCTCCCCTGGGTGAGCCCAGGGATTTCAAGTTCTTTGTGATTATGTGGCCGGGGCGGGCGCTGAACGGGGTGGAAGGAACGGGACGTCCAGGCGTTTTTGTTTCGCTGAAAATCCAAAGAAGCGCTTCAGGAAAAAAAAAAAAAAAAAAAAAAAAAAAAAGGTTTTTCTCCTCTCAACTCCCTCCTGGGAAAGAGGGCGTTTAGCAGCAGCCCAGCCAGAGCCCCTCACATCCCTCTCCACCTACCCGGACTGATGAAGTAATGGGCTGCTGGCCATCCACCCGCTCTGCTGTTATCTTTTATTCTGCTCAAACCACCCCAGGGAGAGGCAGTGCCCTTCTGCCCACCCAGGTATATGTTTTTCCAAAGTCAAATCGCCACCAAGGGTCGTTTTTGTGGCTCTTTTAGCACCAGGGTTAACTTCCTGGGCTTAACATACCAAGGTCAAGCAGTTTGAAATGCAATCCCCACGCACTCTTAAAGTCAAGAAGTCAAATGCTGCCCCATTTGTTTAGATGTAAATCAGGGGGGACAACAAACAGCTCTGACTGTTCCTGCAACACCAGGCAGAGCCATTAAAAAGACAAGCGGTCATCTGCTCCTTCCTGCTATCTTGATCCGTTTCAGTCATGTAAATATATTCAAATGTTCACCCTAAAAATAATTGCAAATGCCACGGGGACCCGTTTCAATGCCTTGTAGCCGGAGCAGTCAGGATTTAAGGCCAACTGGAATAATTAGGGCTAGGCAGACCAAGACGGGCTAATTAACAGGAAAGATCTGCAGTTTAAGCAGGAGGCTGGGAGCACAGAGGTGCTCTGTTCTTTGCAAAAACGGCTTAGAGGGAGCCTTTCCCACTGAGATGCTCCCAGCAGCTCCAGTCCGGGCGCCGCCGGAGAGGAACAAAGGGACTCACTCATTTTGCTGCTGGGAGTGGGAGGCTGGCGGGGAGCCCACCCTACCGGCCCCGGCTCCGATGGGACTAAGTGCCGTGTCCCTGGGATCATCCTGCCACCCTGTCCGGGGGCACACAGCCCCCCACCGCTGCCCATCCAAGGCTGGCAGCTCGGGGAAGCTCTCGTTCCACCGTGGGGACAAGGGGGAAGACAGAGAGGCAGGTTCTGATGGTTTCTCCCAACTCTCCGGCACCACCACTGCTCCCAGAACAGCCCTGCTCTGCCCCGGGCACTGGGAAGGCTGAAGAAGATCTTCTCCACTGGGACTACCCCAGCAGGGTGAAGAAGCATCCATGAGTGTGCTTCTGCTCAGCGACCTCCACCAGTCCTGCCTTATTTCCAACTCTTTTCTGTGATCCTCCGCTAAGAATTCCCTCGAATTTATGGGGCTTCTTAGTCTAGGAGAGAGCAGGGATGGGTACTTTCCTCCACAGCAGACAACCAGTGGAAAATATCAGGGTTTAATTAGGCGGCACGGCTGTCTGATCAAACGACCTCCTAGTCCTTCCAGGGCTCTGAGAGCTTTTCATTCCAGCAGGAATTAGGAAGCTCTCGGGGGCTTCTCTGGCACATCACGGCGGGGACTGAAAAGCGCTGCAGCTGGTGATGGGGAGCAGAAATCAAAGCGCCAGCAGCCGACCCCGATCAGAAGCCCCCGAGTGCAGCTCGGACCCTGCTGTGACCCACAGCCGGGGGGCTTTGTCCCCACCTGCCACTGGGGCAAGGCTGGCACTGAGAGCAGAGAGCGTGGGGGGGGACAGGAGCTGAAGAAGTGACAGCAGAGCAGTGACAAGGACACAAGAAGGTCCTATGGGCAGAAAAGTCTTCCTTATTTCGCATGCTGGTGGGACGTCGGTATAAACAAGGCTTAAACTGTTTCTTATCAGCTCGTGAAGGCAACTCAAAATTACCAGGGCGCCAGCGGTGGTGCTCGCAGGTGGATGAAATGATGGTTCCCCCAGGGTCACAGGGGGAAATCAACCGCTCTGGGGCTGCCATCTGCACGTACTCACCTTCCCCTGGTGAGTTCATTTTGCTGCTAACCCAGCTTCATGCTGAACCACAGCTGGAAAAAACCTGGTGGGAGAGAAAAGCCACAACGTTGAGTTGGTCATTTATCACAGGCACCTCGCTCACACGAGTTGGCCAGCGATGCTCTCCTCCTCGGCAACCTCCCCTGCCAAACGCACTCTCCCTCATGCCCACAGCTTCCCTCTGAGCCCAGAGGAAAGGTGGTTCCAGTGGTCCCAGCTCACGGCCAGTGCTGGGAGCCAGATGTGACACAGCTGTGACCGGGCCACCTTTCCCGAGGCACTGGCACGGCGTTCACAGGGCTGAGCCAGAAGGAGAAACCGAGGGAAGCAGGAAGGTGACTGCTCTTTTAGGAAATGAAGCCTCCTGGGAGGGAGAAGCCTCAGGGAGGGGGGATGGGAGCAGCTGGGATGTGGAACCCCCCGGGGGACAAGAGTCAGAACATGGCACGCTTCCATCACGCAAGAGCCACCAGAGCAACAGCCCGTCCCAGAGGAAACAGCTCCAGACTCCCCCGGCACAGGCTTTGGTACAAATGCTGAAATCAGGCACGAAATCAGACTATGGTCAGTCCCCAAACCAGTAAGAGCAAAAGGAGACGGGTCCCAGAGAGCTCCCCAGGTCCGGCAGGTCACGCTCGTGCCTGCAGGAGCGGACTGGGGAGTACCAACCTCAGCACCAAGAGCTGCCCACGGCTCCAGCCCAAGGAACAGATCTCTCTCCAGCCTCACCAGTCACCAAGGCAGCACCACCGGCCCTTCAGGGCATGCAAACCCCACCGGGGAGGACACCAAAAGCTGGTTTTGGGCCCAAATGCCAGGTTTTCCGCAATGACATGATGCCAGCACCCAAGAGGACTGCGCCCATCCTGGGGGGCTCAGCACCTGCCTTGGCTGAAGCTGTCCTGCCAGCACTGAGCATCCTGGTGACACCACGTCGGTGCAGAGGTCCCGGTGGTGCAGCAGCCCTGTCCCTGCACAACACCCTCCTCCAGACACAGGAGGGCAGCAGCAGCAGCGGGGGGACTTAAAATCATAGAATGGTTTGGGTCAGAAGGGACCTCAAAGATCATCCAGGGGAGGAGGCAGGATGGCACCTTCCAAGGCTCACAGCATCCGTAGGGGACCAGGAGCTCGTCGTGGGGGACGCCGCAGCCAGGCCCTTCCCCCTTGATGCACAACGGCATCCTGCCCTTGAGAGGATGTTTTTGAGAACATTTCAAGTACAGACACTAATTGTTATTCCAGCCACCCAAGAGTCTCCTCCTCCCCTGCCCAGCTGCCATCAAAACGTCACCCGGCCCCCTCCGCTTTAGCGCTAATTAAGAAACAGAGGGAAACTCCACCCAGCACCAACTTTGCAAGAATTTATCCGCTGTCGCACGCATCGCCCCTCCGTTCCCCTGGAAGGTTTTCTGCTCGATCCAGACCTGGCCTCCATCCCCTCGGGGCTGCGGACGAGGCTGCGGGGCAGCATCCGCATCCCCGGCTGCTCTTCTGCCAGCACCAGGGAGGATGCGGTGGCGGTTGAACAGTCCCCCAGCCCCGAGACACCCGGCTCCGGAAACAGCTCCAAGCTGTCACCCGAGCACACACGGACGGACACACAGACACACAGACACACACGCTTCCTTCCTGATGCCTCCCAGCGCAGCACGGGGCCGTGCCGGATGGACGCCTTGGCCGGGCGAGCACCGAGCCACCCGCAGCCTCCACGTCCTCCTTCACCTGCGGTTGTGAAAGGGGCCAACCACCATCACGACGGCTGCCCCTGCACCATCTGTGGTGATGAAGCAACATCTCAACATCTCAACTCCCATGCTGCTTTTTTTTTTTTTTTTAAAGCAGCAAAGCATTACAACCCCAACAACCCAACCCAGTTTCTACCAGAAGCTCGATGCCATCCAAAAAAAAAAAAAAATATAAAATTAAAAAAGCATTTTCTCTTTAAACCATTCCCAGAAATGATTGCTATTAACTGCAGCTTCCCCCAAAGACGTTAGGTGGGGCCTGGAAAATTTTAGCTCAAATCGTTGGGGCTTCGTAGGAGGATGAGGAACTGCAGGCGGCTTCGCGGTGGAACGGCAGCAGAAGCTGAGCTCAGCAAGAAAGATCTTTGTCTATCTAAGCGCGCATCGTGACAAATCAGCAAAATTTAATCACTTAATTGATAGTCCCCAGTGGATTCACACGCGGCACACAACACCAAAATAAACACTGCTTTGCCTGAGGGCGGCCGCTGCCATCCCAACCCGAGCCCAGAAGCGCTGTCACCACCCAAGGCAGTGGTGGCATCTTCCCACGCACCTTCCAAAGCACCTGGTGACTCCAAAGCATCTCCCTTCCACGGGACAGAGATGCTCCTGTCCTGAGCAAACAGGAGAGAGAGGGGTCCAATGAGCCCCGGGAAGAACCCCCAGGGAGTGGGAAGGGATGGGTGGCAATTTCAAAGCAGCCCAGGGTGGGGAGTTGGGGGGGGGGAAAGCTGAAGAATAAAATTTAAAACATTCACCAAGAGGTGGAGGAGCAGCCCTGGAAAGCAGGGAGGAGGGAGGGATCTCTGCTTGCTCCTGTGTGCCCGCGGGGGCTCCTCACCCCAATGTGGCACCAGCCCCGTTGCACAACCCGGGGTCGATCCCCTCGGGGACGGCTGGAGCACGGGAGCAGGGTCCAACCTTCTCGTCCATTTGCTGCCCACCCCCACCCATGGGTGCCGCAGCCCCCCGGGAGCGTGGTACAAACCTCTGCTGGAGGTGAGGAACGGCCCCGGGGCTCCGGGAGGTGAGAAAAGAGCCCCCCGCTTTTACGGGCATGAAATGAAGCTGTTGAAGCACAGCACCGATAGCACACACACAAAAAAAAACACCACCAAAAAACAAACAAACAGAAAAAAAATAACCCAAAAAACCCAGAAGTTGCTTCCAGGCCACCAAGTGGTGAGAGCAGCAACATCACCAGCAGAACAATTTTTGCTTCTTCAAGCTAAAAAGGCACCACAGGTCACAAACCCGGGGCTATCGACAGCAATCGGAAGCCAATCCCAGTAAAAAAGACCTGGATTTGTTTTCAAGCCCTGGGGGGGTAACATGTCCCTTCTGAACCCCCCCCAGCTACAAACAGCACCCTGCTTGGCAGTTTGCTTGGCCGTCCCAAGTCAAACCGAAAGCAATAGTCAGAGGGCTGGGAGGAGGGGGGGTTGAGCCCACAGCTCGGTGCCCAAACCACAGGGAGGATGTTTGAGCGCGTATTTTAGCACCCGGTTGGCTCAGCTCCCCCCTGCAGCAGCTGCAGGACACCCTGCACCCTCCACACCACGCACCCCCCCGAGTCCCCGCACCCACACCGGCTCCCGAGCATCCCCTCTCCACCTTCCAGTCCTGTTTGATGGATTCATCAATGACCTGGGTGAGGGGACGACCCTCAGCAATTTGGTTGATGATACCAAACTGGGAGGGGTGGAACTCAGAGGGCTGTGCCACCATCCAGCATGAGCTGGACAGGCTGGAGAGCTGGGCAGGGAAGAACCTCATGAGGTTCAACAGGGAAAAGTGTTGGGTCCTGCACCTGGGGAAGAAGAATGTCAGGCAGTGATATAGGTTAAGGGTGGACCTGCTGGAGACAAGTTCTCAAGAGAAAGATCTGGGGGGCCTGGTAGACAGCAAAATGAACAGTGGGCTCTTGTGGCCAGGAAGGCCAATGGAATCCTGGGCTGCATAGGGAAGAGCGTGGGCCAGTAGGTTGAGGGAAGTCATTCTCCCTCTCTGCTCTGCACTGGTGAGGCCACAACTGGAATAGTACAAGTTCTAGGTTCCCCAGTTCAAGAGGGACAGGGCACTATTGGAGAGAGTCCAGCGAAGGGCAACGAAGATGATTCAAGGATTGGAACATCTCCCTGATGAAGAAAGGCTCTTTAGCCTGGAGGAGAGAAGGCTGAGGGAAGACTTATCAATACTTAGAAGTATCTAAAGGGTGGGTTGAAAGAGGAGGGAGCCAGACTCTTTTCAGTGGTTCCCAGTGACAGGATGAGGGGCAACAGACACAAGGTGGAACATGTGAGGTTCCACTCAAATATGACAAAAAACTTCTTTGTGGTGAGGGTGGCAGAGCCCTGGCAGAGGCTGCCCAGGGAGGGTGTGGAGTCCCCTTCTCTGGAGATTTTCAAGCTCCACCTGGATGCTCCTGAGTGATTTGCTCTGGGAAACCCACGGACAAAGAGTCCAGGTCCCTCCTCCTTCAACCCACCCTTTAGATACTTGTCAGCATTAATAAGGTCTTCCCTCAGCCTTCTCTTCTCCAGGCTAAGGAGTCCCAGCTCTCTCAGCCTTTCCTCATCAGGGAGATGCTCCAATCCCTCCAGCATCTTTGTTGCCCTACGCTGGACTCTCTCCAGTAGTTCCCTGTCCCTCTTGAACTGGGGGGCCCAGAACTGGATGCAATACTCCAGAAAGACCATTCCTCTCCCAAAGCACAAATTCCTCCTCCAGAGGAAGACACGGGGAGGGGGATTTATTCTCACTGATGAGCACCTAGAAAAAGAAACTAGCAGGGATCTGATGCCCCGAAGATTCAGGCAGTGCTCACTTGGCTTCAAATACCAGTTTTCTCGCTCAGAAAAGGTGGGAAGCCCTGAGCCACACAGCACATTCCCAGCCAAGCCCCCCCTGGCACAGCATCCCCCGGTGAGCCTGGCTCCAGCCTGCTCCAACAGGCTCTAAATCACAGCAACAAAAGAATCGACAGACATTTCGCAGCGCAATCGTACTGGTTGTTCATTGCCTCGAGGCTGTTGGGATTAGAAAAAAACATTTCATTATCCCCCCTCGCTGCTGCAACCTTCCCCAAATTATAAAAAAACCCCCCACCAAGTCACAGTATCTTCACTCCCCCACCCCCCAGCCTCTCCTTCCAAGCAGAGCGATGGCATTTCATCGGCTGGCGATGGAAACCACAGTACCCAGCTCTGCCAACCTCTCCGTCGGGCAACAGCCTTTGTCTCAAACTGGCTTATTAATTATGAAAACGCCCGGAGTGAAAGCTGCTGCCGGGAGGCGGTGATGGAGGCACCCCCCCAGCGACCTGCCACGGGGCCTCACCATGTCCCCCCTCCTGGCTCGAGAAGCAGGGCTAGGAGTTGCCACCGAGTGAGGGGGTACAGACACCCACCCGTCCCCCCGTGGGCTGCAAGGGATGGGTGCCACAGCAGGAGGGGTGTCTGTGACCCCCCCCAGTGATGAATGGAGCCACCTGGCAGATGGGCTCGGTAGCCCTGGTGCCGAAAGAGGAGCTCTGCGCTTTGGAGGGAGATTCTCCTGACTTTTAATCAAGCTGCAGCTCCAATTCTCACAGCTTTACCTTCTCTTAATTACTCTGCAGTCGCTGCCTCGGGAAGGCTGGGGACACACACACACACACAGCCAGCATGGGTGGCACTGCCCAAACAGTGACTGACAGACAGACAGACAAACACCCTCCCACGCTGGCTCCCCTTGCGCCCTGACCCATGGTCCCTTCGTCCTCCTCCCCTTAGAGCGGAACAAGGGGGCTGTTGGGAAGCACAGAGCTCTTCTCCCACTCCTCCCAGTGCTTCCCACCAAGGTCCCTCCAACTCCCACCCCACCTGGAGAGAGGGGCAGAGGGACCCAGAATTGAAGCCTCTCCGTTAATTCACGGTGCTCAGGGCAACCTCAACACTTCCAAAACTCAACAAAGATTTCCCCGCGTGGATGTGGGGGGCGTCAGAGCCCGCTGTACAATAGGGAGGGGGAAAAAAAAACCCCAAACCAAAAAGTCAGAGGATCTGCTAAAAAAAACCCCATATACTAAATATCTTCCAAAAAATATTTTCCAAATCCACACGCCAAACCCTAAGTCTCAACAAGCTCCACTCTTGCACGCACAAAGACCAGGATTTGCAAATAAAAGGCTGTTTCTGCAAGAGAAACCCCAAAACCTCAAATTTGCTTAAGAAGCAAAATCAAAATATTTTATTTCCCCATGTGACAGCAGCAGCAGCAGCCGGCCCCGGGGCTGAGGGCACTGACTGAGCAGAGGGTGAGGTGGACAGAAGGTCGGCCGGGTGAGGAAGAAGGGCCACGACCAGCCAGGCTTTGGTAGCCACGGCCCATCTTCCTGCACAGACGGGGCTCAGCATTTCGGGCGGGCGTTTGGTACTTTGCCAAGGCCAGTAATTTTGGGGAGGGCACAGAGCGCTGCCCAGCACCACCTTCGGCAACGTGCCACCCTCCCTCTGCACATCACCAGGACCCGGCCACGCTGGCCCACAGTGACCCTAGGGAGCAGGGGGGGTGGGTGCTCTCCCACCCCACTTGCAGGGGGGCCCTGCAGGCACAGAAATGATCGCTAACACCACAAAATCCATCCCCAGGAACAGGAGCACTGGGAAAAGCCCAGCTACTTCTCCCTGGCCTGCTCCAGCAGTCTGCAGATCACAGTGGCTCTGGAACTGAATGGTCCTATCTCCACGGAGAAGTATCTCAATGAGCCAGCAGTTCTTTCTCCATTGAGAAGCACCTTGAGAAGCTGGCAGTCCGTTCTCCAAGGAGAAGTACCTTGAGAAACCGATGGTCCTTTCTCCATGGAGAAGCACCTCAAGGAGCTGATGGTCCTTTCACCACAGAGAAGCACCTCAATGAGCCAACAGTCTTTCTCCATGGAGAAGCACCTCAAGGAACTGGTGGTCCTTTCTCCATGGAGAAGAACCTCAAGAAGCTGAGGTTCTTTCTCCATGGAGAAGCACCTCAATGAGCCAGCAGTCCTTTCCCCACGGAGAAGCACCTCAAGGAGCTGATGGCTTTTTCTCCACAGAGAAGCACCTTGATGCTGCAGCCCGTTGTAGATTCCCCTGTCTCAGCTTGGGCTCACTCGCCTGAGAACGTGTGACAGGAACCAGCCTCTTGCTCAACTTCTGAGCGCTGTGGATTGAGCAACCCTCTGCTGCTGTCACTGGGTCTTGTTTACTGACCCAAGCGGACTTGGGGGGGCTCCTCCGTGAGCCTGTCACATGCCACATGGCTCCTAGAGGCACGGCCAGCCCCTGGCAGCGCTGCCAGCACCCATACTGCAAGACCAGCACATGGATGGACTGAGGATGGAAAAGGGGGGGGAAAAAAGCATCGTTCGCCATTAGACAGGATTCCTTTGAGAATCCCTGCAATAGCAGAGATGGACGGAGGTTTGGGAGAACTGGACAGAGTAAATCTTCCAAAATGGTATAAAACAAAGTGGGCAGACAACAGGGCAAGCTTCTCCCGCCGGCTGGCTGCCTGCGCTCGGAGGGCTACGAAATCCAAAGCGGAACACGCTCTGCTGAGGCTCCCCAAACGCATCACGAATTCGTCAGAAGACGCATCTGTCCGGTGCCAAACAAAACCACCTGCTGAGTGTTTGTTTTCTCCCTCTCCAAAAACGCTCCTGACAGTCACTGCGTTTTGCAGCGCCCCTGCCACCCCGCACATCCCCTGAAGGCTCAGCCTATCTGGAATGCAAGCCGCCTTTGGATCCATTTTCCTAAAATAGCGGCAGGAATTACTAATATGGTTTTTAAAAACCTACAGGCGGAGAACGGCAGCGGCATGAGCCTGCCCGTCCTTCTGCTGAGCCCACCAGCAAACCGTGTCCTGGAGAAACCCACGGCAGCCCCCAGCCTGGGACATCTCCCCAGCCCCCCAGGACAGTGTGGGGCAGAATTCTGCCAGGGGCTTTCAGCTCTGCAGAGGGGGCCTGGGGAACGGTGGTGGCTGTCCCATCTCAGCTGACGTGCCACCAAATGTCAAGGTGTGGAAACTGCCTCTCACGGCCGGGTCCTAGCAGCGATGCTCTGGTCTTCTTGGAAACACAGAGCTGCAGGCATCGGCCAGTCAGTGCACCCCCAAAGAGCAGCATTGTCCCCCCTGCCCCGAGGGCACACAGGCACAGAAGGAACACGCAGGAACGGAGAAAGCTCAAGGCCCTGGACCAAACCACCAGAGTACACCAGCAAGATCATAAAATCATAGAATCATCTAGGTTGGAAGGGACCTTCAAGGCCATTAAGTCCAACCATGAACCTAACTCTGACAAAAAAAAAAAAAAAAAAAAAAAAACCAAACCAAACCAATAAACCAACAAAACATCACTAAACCATGTCCCCCAGCACCACATCAGCCCATCTTTTGAATGCCTCCAGGGATGGTGCCTCAACTCCTTCCCTGGGCAGCCTGTTCCAGGGTTGACAACCCTTTCAGTGTCAAAATTTTTCCTAATATCCAACCTGAGCTTCCCCTGGTGCAACTTGAGGCTGCTTCCTCTTGTCCGACCCCCCCTGGCTACCCCCTCCTTTCAGGGAGTTGGAGAGAGCGAGAAGGTCTCCCCTCAGCCTCTTTTTCTCCAGCCTGAACACCCCCAGCTCCCTCAGTCTTTCCTCATAAGACTTATTCTCCAGACCCCTCACCAGCTCCAAATCATTTTAATCTCTCCCCTCACCGGGTGCCCCCACAACTGGGCGACAAGAAGGGGAGACTCCCCCCCCCAGTTACATTAAGCACCAGCAGCTGGTGGGGCTGGGCTCCGACTGGCTCAAACCTCAGGGGTTTCAAGCTGTGAGATGGCTTTTGTTGTGGGTTTTTTTGTTTGTTTTTTTTTTTTTTGGATGGGGACCGAGCATGCAAACAAACAAACACACACAGCGAGGGACAGAACAAAGGCCCCGGGTGATGCAAACCGTCCCCTTCCCGGGGCAAACCCTGGCCCAGCTCAGTGGGAACGCGCTGCCGGCAGCGCCGGGGACTGTGACTCTGCCCACGCGTCCCAAAAATCCTCGAGGTTGGCCACGGAGATGGCGTGGAGCTCACATCCCTACCGTGCGGCACCGCAGGGCAGCAGCCTGGTGACAGACAGGGAGAGCATGGGTGTTTTGGGGGGGTCCCCCTACTTAGGGACCTGCACCCCTCGGCCACCCAGCCCTCAGCTGCTGGTGACCAACACCTTTTGTCCCAAAAAGTCGAGGCTAAGGCCGAGCGAGCCTCAGGGGAGCAGTGTCTCCCCAAGCACCCACTTGCCCAGGGCACCCTGACACAAGCGGCCACGCTTGCCCCAACAGAGGAGGGTGGCCCCCACCCCCCAGGTGCCTGGACAGACGGACAGACAGACAGACAGCCGTGCCCAAGCAAGCTCTTCACACCGCTGTCCTGCACGGCGACGCAGGGGTGCTGGGTGCTGGGGATCCCAAGGGGGTGCCAGGGAGAGTGGGGGTGAGAGGAACGGGCTAGAAGGCAGGAAAGAGGGGGATATGGAGCACCCCGCACCGAGCACCCCAGACTGCTTCCCGCACCGAGCACCCCGCACTGCTCCCTGCACCCCGCACCGAGCACCCCACACTGCTCCCCGCACCCCGCACCGAGCACCTTGCCCCCCTCTCTGCACCGCTCCCGCATCGAGCATTCTCCACCGCACCCCGCACCGAGCATCCCGCACCCTGCACTGCTCCCAGCACCCCGCACCCAGAATCCCGCGCCGTTCCGTACCCTCCGCCTCACACCCCCCCCCCTTAGGCAGGGAGCACCGCGCATCTCCCCCGCCGCTCCGCACCCAGCGCCCCGCACGCCACCCACCCGCGCGCCGCCCAGCCCCGCCGCTGTCACCTGCCGCCGCCGCCGGTGCCGAGCGGCGCTGGCAGCCCCCGCCGCCCCGCACTGTTCCCCGCTCCCGCTTACCCCGCCACCCTCCCTTCACTCACCGGGGCCGCCGGCCCGGAGCGGCGCGAGACGCGGCGACGTCACGCGCACGAGGGGCCGGGATCCCCGCACCGCCCGCCGCCCCCACTGCGCATGCGCCCGGGCCCCGGCGGGCGATACCGAGAACCGGGGGCGGCGATGATGATGGAGAATGGGGGGGGGGGGGGGGGGACGGAAGGCGGTGTCA
>JAOWAV010000005.1:29562358-29572358 GCA_028571045.1 Scolopax bukidnonensis
TGCCCTTCTCTGGACCCGCTCCAGCCCCTCAATGTCTTTTTTGTGGTAGGGGGCCCAAAACTGGACACAGCACTCGAACAGTACAGTTCAGAACACCCAAGATGCAGGTGGTTTCACCATCAGAATAACATCAGCAGCAACAGCAACCGGGTCAGTCCCAGCAGAGTGGGATCCACTGGTTGATGGTGGAGGTGGACTCTGCACCAGGCTGTTGGATTTCATCCTCAGGCACGGGCAAAGCCACTAGAGATGGGGGTCTGGCTGTGTCGTACCCACGCCGTGGCTGACTGGGCTGCTCAGCCCCCTGGGGCTGGGGTGGAGAGGAGATGTTGCTGCTGGATAGCAAATGCCGCTGGATTTGGGGACAAATCCCACTCGTCTCCACTCCAGACAGCCTGGGCCGAGCTGACAGTAGATCTGCTCCCAACAATCAGAGGGGATCTTTTACCCCGCTGCTTTATGTATCACACCCTGTACACAGCGTCTCAATACCAGATCTTATTCTTTCTATTTGTCTTGTTTGAAAGCCCCTGTGTAAGAGAGACAATTTTTTAACTGTAAGATAGATTGCCTGGAGCTGTGCGACAGCAGGGACGGGGAGGCAGAGGATGATGGATAACGTACAAATGATTAGAGGACAGGCCGCACAAATTCAGATGGAGAAAAATCCCACTCCCAGCAATGTCACACCTCTCTCCCCTCTGGTCAGTGCTGGCTGTGCCCTCGGCTCCTCTTCTCCAGAGCTGGTGGGGTCTGACACAAACCCTGCACATCCTTAGGGATAAACTAGGTGAGATGCCTGTGTTGCAGGATTCACTCCAGCCCCAGACATTGAGCCCTTCTCCGGTGTAAGGAGAGCCCCTGCCAGCAGCACGGGCAGCTCTCCACAGGGTTTCTGCCCCATCCTTGTCCATCTTCTCAGGGCTGAAAACATGATGAGAGCCAGCAAGAGGGGGCAAGGGCACCTGGAAGGAGACCCTCACTGCTAGATCTGGCAGGAGCACGGGTTTGAGATGGTTGGGGACCCCAGCACAACCTCCTGGTTGTGAAGCCCTCCGTGCGCTGAGGGACCACTTTCCAAAGAGGATGCTCAAGCCTGGCCCCACGGCTACCACCACCTGGTGCCTGTGGGATGCCACCCCCAGGCCAAAACCCCAGTGGCACAGTGCCTTGCCCAGCACCGCAGCAGCACGATCCCCTTGCCGAGTCCCGGGGGGGTGTGCCGGTGACCACGGGCCGTATGGCACTGCTGGGGGGTGATGGAGGAGTGGTGACACGGGGTGAGGACTGGTGACCGTCACGCTGCTGGCTGGCACGGCCACTGCCAGGGGACACGAAGGCGGCCACCACTTGCAGCACGGCACGAGCTGCGCTGGGCTTTGAGTTTCCTCCACTGTCTCATTAATCCTGATTTACAGAAGAAGGCGGCGGGCTGGGGCCCTCTGAACAGGCTGTCCAGGCTGCTGATTTGCCTTCGCTGAAGACAACGGTGCCCCCGAGACGAGGCCACATTGAATTATTCAAATCAGTGCTGGGGACGGGGCTGGGGGGGGGCAGGAGCCTGGCAGCATGGCAATGTCCTGGTGGTGGTGGCCGCGGTCCCGGTGCTGTGGCTGCAAACGGGGTGCCAGCAGTCCCCATAATGGGGACATTGGTAACAGCATCCCAGAAGAGGGAGCAGAGTGGTATGGCGCAAGGTGGGGTCCTGAGCCCGACATTCAAGCACACAAGATGGCCCCAGGTGGTGGCTACCAGCTGCACCTGGTGGCACAGTGCAGCTCCCAGCCCCGCAACAGGGCTCTTGGCACAGGGATGGGAGCTTCCCATCCATCTGCTCACCAAATAAAATGCTAACACCTTATTACACCTCTGCTCAGCTATTTTTCAACTTAAAGGGCTAATAGTGCCTTAATAAAACTGTTTAATTACAGAAAATGTCCTTTATTAAACGTAATCACCATACGGTTGCAAAGTACTTATGGCCACATTCATTCCGTGGGGAAGCAAAGCTTCTCGGGTGGCACCGGCGGTGCCATCACTAGGGCTGCATTTTAACTATTTCTGCACACCCCCATTTTAATTCTCCCACGATTCGAGGAAAGGGCTTGTCACGAGGCAGGAGGGAGAGCCGTTTGCCTGAGCTGCCACCCAGTGTGGCACCCGGTCACCTCGCTGTCACACATGCCTCTCAGCCCACTGTGGGGTCACGCAGTGGCATCCCCTGCCCGGGCACAGCCTCTGGACCCACCGCAGCTCCTGGTGGCCTCCCCTCTGTGGCCACCGAGGCATTGGGAAGCCACATTTGGCCGCGGAGGGTGGTGCTGGGTGGCCCCGGCGTGGGTGGCTCCACGAGGGGCTGCGTCTCCTGCCCCGACACCCCCTTGCAAAGCGGTCAGCGGCGGCCAATTAATCTATTACCTAGAGATACATTTTCCATTAGCTGCTGAATCACTGACTTCAAAGCAATTAGCAAAAGTAATGAACTTTAGCGCTGCGGCGCTGAAGGGAGCCGTTAACCCCTTCTCCTCTGGACCAGGCGGACCTAAGATGGGGGCAGATGGAGACCTTCAGCATCCCCACCTTCCTGGCCACTCTTCTGGCTTCGACACAACCAGGGGGATCTTCACTGCGGGGCACGGGGAGAGCTTGGCTTTTGGCAATCCTGGCTCTGGAAGAGGTGCTAATCCCTCTGGGTTTGTGCCGTATCCTCCGCAGCTGCTGCAGCTGCTGTTCCTCAGATGGAGCAGCGTGATCTGCTTGTGCTCCAGCAAACTCCAAACTCTTAGAAGGAGGGACGTTAAGCTGAGCCATGAACCCGGGCAGTCGGAGGAGAAGAGAGAGGTTGGGTGGAGAGACAGACGGATTGAGGCATCCAAAGAAAAGCCAACTCTGATTATTATTCATAATAAACAGACAAAGTCTGTTAATGGCAGGGTTAATCTTGCAGCGTTGCAAAGTCTGTCCGTCACCCTCCTGCCTGGTTTCTGCCTTGGCTTATTCACAGCTTCGCCTCCTGCTCTGTGCTGCTGTCACTTGGGGGGTAGGGGACCTGGCCACCACCCGGGATGCCACCGGGGCCGGGGCATCGTGCAGGAGCAGCCTCTGGTGGGTTTTTTTTCCCTTCAGCTGTTTGTGGAGGTTCAGCTCTATTAGCGATTTGCTGATCTTCATGGCCCTGGGTGAAGCCAGAGGCTGAAGATTCCTCATTTAACCAGCGCCAGGATCCCTGCATGGGGTTATTACCCCTCCTGGCAGAGCCCTTGCTGCTGTTCAGAGGGTGCCTTGGCCTTTTGTTCCGATTGGATTTAGCTTTTGCTGCAAAATAAATAAATTAAAATATATATATATATATAAAAATACAAGAGTGTAAGAGCACGGATGCTGTGGGGTTTGCTGCATAATTTTCACTAAGTAGCTCCAGCCCAGCCTGGGCTCTGGTGCTGCTGCCACGGCAATCTGTGGTGTAAATTATCATTTTCAGGGCAAAAAAAAAATAATCACCTGCCCTTTAATCTCACACCACAGCTCTGCAGCCTCCAGTTGAGCCCCAGCCTGGGGTGGGGTGGTCCGGTGAACTCAAGGTCCGGTCTGGTGGAGGGGTCCAGCATCCTGGATGGAAGGAGACACCCCCCCTGAGCCACCCCCTCAGACTCCTTGTCTGGCTGCAGGGGGGGGAAAAGGAGCCAAAATGACAATGGGTTGGATGCGTCCAGTGTCACCAGCGCCCACCGCATCCCAGCCAGGAACACATCCATGAGGTGATGGAAGTGGCTGGTGCAGACCTTTCTGTCCCAAGGCTTTGGGGACACCATCTGCAGCTCTCTGTCCCCCAGCTGGGCTCAGGACAGGCCAGCGCTGGCCACGCATGGGGCAACTGGTTCTCATGGGACAGCGGGTGAGGTGGGAGCCATGTGCTGGTGCCTGTGCTGGGAACAGGGGATGTGGCAACAGCGAGAGCATCACCAAGACATAAGCAAGTGGCTCCTATTAACCTGGGATGGTGACAACATCTGGGGCTACAAACTACCCATGAAATTAGAGGAAGAGGATGATTGCCAGGCACCTGAGAGCCAGGTGGGATGAAGGAAGCCCTTTCCTGGGGACAGCAATTACACTCCTCACCCACTGCGGTTTATATGACATCCACTGGGTGCTGGGTGTCAGGTTTTTTTGTCAGTGGTGGCTTCCAAAGTGCATCTGCCTTTGTTTTGGGTGAGGAGCAGCCCAGCAGCTCCCTGGGGATGGGGGTTAGTCCCAACCAAGGGATCTCATTCATTCTTTCCATGACGTACTTTTTGTGAACATCTGGTTAACATTTTCCAAATGAAAAGAGTTCTTCTTTGCTGAAAAATGGTTCCTTTCCTTTTTTTTTCTCAAAATTGCTGAGATATGTGAAAAATTGTTCTGTTCTTTTTTTTTTTTTTCTTCTTCTTTTTTTTTTTTTTCCCCCAACTGTTCTGTCCTTAACCCATTTTCCTCGTGGAACTTGTTTGTATGACCAGAAATCACCCACCAGGCTCCCTCCCAAGCAACATTTTGCCTTGCCCACTGCCTGCTTGGCTCAATCATTGACAAGGGCAGGATCTTGTCCTGGGGGGGGTCACCCCGGGAGAGGACATGGCAGCAATTTGGCACTCAACCCCCAAGAGGCTGGAGAGCAGCTCTCGGTGGGTGCTGAGGGCTGGAATTTCTCCGGAAAGTAAAGTCCAGGGCACGGGGTGAGCACTGGGGCTGGGGGTCCCCCCTCCAGGGGGGGCCACACAGGGATGAGGTGAAATGGCCAACCCATGGATCTCCTTCCCTGATGGAGCCCAGCCCAGCTGCTGGCTGCCCAGGATAATAGGATTCAAAAGGTTTCCATGGGTGGGTGGAGGGGACGAGGGGAGAGTGTGCTTGCTTTTTTTTTTTGTCTTCCCCCCTTCAAATTTCCATACCTTGGATTTGATCGGGCCCTCTGGGGACCACAGTGCCGTTTGATCTCATTTTGTGTTCCATTTCTGATGTTACACCTTGTCATGGTGTATTAAGTGCCATCAAGCCCCGTAATGCAGTGACACGAGAACCTGATGCTACATGATCGACAAAAATATGCTGGTCCCCCGGGAGATGCTGACAGTGTCATATCTGCCTCCGGTTCCCTCCATGTGCAAAAGGCACAAACCCCCTTTTCACGGCAGCTCCGGTGCTTCTGCTTGTACAGTCGAGCGGGGGAAGCTGAATTTCGTTAAATCTGATGTCCTGGAGCCTGACACCTGCAGAAAATGAGGCCCCCAATTAACAGCCAGAGCTGTATCCGGAGGTGGCTTATCCACCTCGGGGCTGTGGAGGAGCAGAGCCGCCGGCTGGGCAAGGACCCGAGCTGCTGATGGACACGCACCTCTTCAGACGTTGATTACCTGCCCCTTGGTTGCAAATAAAGCCTTGAGGTGCTGCACATTCTGGAAAATAAAAATAAAAAAAAACCCCGCAAATCAGCTACAGCGACACCCAAGCCCCCCTCGCCCCCCGCCCCGTGGAAGGAAGGGCACCTGGAAAGGACCCTTTGAGGGTGCCCAGGGATGGGGGACGACATCCATGTGATGGGACGAGCGGGAGAAGGACCAGCACAAGGAGGCTCCATCTGCACTGGGTGGGAGAGCATCACCCCCCTGCCCTGTGCCCACCCCCACCTCTTCCTGGGGGATCCTCGCTGGTTTAATCCGCGGTTATTTCCCTTATTTCCCTCCGCCTGGGTTTCTTGACAATCGTTAATGTGCGAGTTGACTGATTTTCATGGTAATATGCTAAACAAGTGCCTCTTTCTCCGCGCAGCGATCCGGCGGCTCAGCCAGAGTCCCCCAGATAGACTCGCCGTACAATCCCCTGATGTAGTGAATGTGGCGTGCCAAAGTAATTCCGAGTGAAATCCCAAGGGATTTATGTCAAGGACAAAATAGTGTATCCCATGGGTAAATATAGTTAGCACAGCTGCAAAACAGAATTTATTTCTTGTTTGCGATATCATTTTTAAAGTATGGCATAGGGAAAGCTTTAAAAATGAAATTATAGCATGCAATAAAAAAAGCTCATAGGCACTGTATTCAAATTATGCAACAGTAATATGCTGAGTTCATAAATAAACATCTCTTATTAACCCTTCTCATAGCAAAATGGTATTTTTTTTTTCCCCTGGAAATAAACAGGCAGAATGATTTGCCGGGGAAAGCGTCAGCAAACACGGGTAAGCCATCGCTGCAGACGCTGTTATCACCCTCAAAACCGTGCACGGGATGGACCGTGCGAGTGGGAAAAAGTACCCGGGACACCAGACCCCAGCCCAGGTGGTGGCCCCGGTGCTGGGGGACCGTGGGGGACCCGTGGCAGCACCCCCAGCCCCCACACAGGCAGCGCCCCCCTCCCTGAGTTATTAGACGAAGCGCAAAGTGGCTAATCAATTTTGTTTGCATATGCAAGTGAAGACGCTGTCATTTCATTAGCTCAAGTAAGGACTCAGCACACTTTGTGCAGCTTCAATAATTCTCTTTAAAGTTATTGAGAAGTGTATGCTTAATTATATTTGCATATGAAAAATAGGGTCTAATTAGTTTGATTGATTGTTATTTTAACCTTAATGACATTTTGAGTATCTGTCCCAACTAATAGCAAATGTATCTCTAATAAATCACGAATTTTTATAGCATGGCCTATCGAGCTTCCTTTTGAAATATATTTTATTAATATACCAGAATGTATTGAAACTGAAACAAGTCAAACAACTGCTCATTTATTAAACCATTTAAATGTCAGTTTTATACAAGAGTAATATTACAGGAAATACGTTCCTATGAAAGACATCTGTAGGCCAGGGATACTCAAAATATTCGTTATTTTAGTGAAATATATTAAGGAAATAAAAATTCAATTATGTCATTTATTGCACTAAATAAATTTATATCGACTAGCGTAAATGTTTTGCATTAGCAGATGTTCTCTCCTGCAAACTCTCCTAATTTTCCACGGCTGATCCCGTGCCGACGCTTCTCCCCCCTCCCGGTGTCTCCCGCCATCCTGGACCGGTGGCACCTTCCAGCAGGGACCAGAGCTTTCCAGAGCTCTGGGACCAGCTCGGCTTTGGGGAATATGAGGAGAATTCCCATCTGGAACTGGTGTCCGACTCGGGGCTGCAGCATCATCCCGGCCACCCACCCACCATCCCCGGGGAAATAAGGAGCAGGGGCCGCTTTTGTACCATCCTTGATTGAAATTCTTAGGCACTGGTGGTGTCCCTGCCATCAATGCCTTAATTAGAAATTAGGATAGTCACATTGGCATAAATTAAATCAGACTAAAGATGATTAACAAAGTAATGCAAGAAATCATTAAATTAAACCACTGTGCCAAGTCCACTGCTGATCTATCACAAATTTGGGCTGCTAATGAGGTCTTAATTAGTAAGTTAGGTCGAAATAATTCATGTCATTCAATTCGGAGAAGACACTTTATTTTTTCTCCGAGACTCGATGCAAATGGATCAACTAATGGGGCCATAAATAAATAAATAAGCAAAGAGCATCCCTGTGTTATCAAAACTCTGCCTACGGAAGTGGCAAACATTAATTTGCCGAAGAGTCGTTAGTCCCCTTGGTGCCGAAAGCACCCAGCCCCTCTGTCTGGCATCTCCTCTTCTTCATGGCCTCCGGGCTGAGTTTGATGGGATTTTGGGGGGATGGAAACAGAGCTTTTTTTCTTCCCAGCTCTGGGTGACAGCAGCATGGGCTGCTGGGGTGGGCATCAGGGTGGTTTCCCATCTAAAGTCCATCACTGCCAGAGACCAGCAGTGCAAGCAAGTAAACGTGTGCGAGGACAGGTCATCCCAAAAATTTTCTGAGGAGACGCAATGTCGTTGAATTGCTCTCCCTTTCTCCCCTGAAACAGTAGAAAAGTAGTATTTTATTATTTTATTTTATTTTGTTTTGTTTTGTTTTATTTTATTTTATTTTATTTTATTTTATTTTATTTTATTTTATTTTATTTTATTTTATTTTAATATAAAATTTTGGGCCTGCTGAGACACAGAAAAGGCAGGGTTTGTGTGAGGAGCAGATGCAGAGAAGCCTCGGGAAGGCTGGCAAACCCCTGGCAGAGATCCTGCGCGGGCAGCAGAGGGGAGGGACAAACCCTCTCCTGCCCAGGGAAACCCAGCGCAGCCCTTCAGAGCGGAGCAGAGCCAAGGGCTCTCCCCAACCTGAATAAATGGCTTCTTCCTTGCTTCACTTCTCCTTTTTCAAGTATTTTCTAGCTGGAGACACCTCACATTTCTGGGGCACACATTGCAGTGATGCTTGCACAGGGCCCGCGTGCTGCTGCTGTAGGCACAAAGAAAATAAGAGTTATTTAAACGTGGACTGAAATGTCCCTTTTGAACTTGTTCTGTGCTGCTCCCCACACCTTCTCCCCCTCCATACTGTGTGGGCAAACCCTTCTTTTCCATCACCTCCTGCTTCCCCGCTGATTCACGGGACGCTGCGAAGAGAAAAACACAACCCTTGGGCAAACCAGGCAAAATCCAGCCCATTTCTCTCCGAATCCCCACGCCAGCAAGGACACAGCCCTGGAGGGTGACACCTGGAGGGTGACACCACCGTGCTCATTAGCAGCCAGGTTGCCTGATGACATTGCCACTGGCAACAAGAGACCAAGCAGCTTGACTCTCTCCAAGAGGAGAGCGCCCGGGGACCTCCCTGGAATGAAGATGCTCCAAGTTGGGTTATTTCTTTCTCCTGCTAAAGAAGGGGATGAGAATAAAACTGAGAGAGGGCTGGAAAGGCATTTTGGTCGCAAAACTCTTTAGGCCAGGACTTAAAAGAGTGCAGAACGGTGATGCAGCCCCTTCCCCTCACCCTGCACCCCCATGCTCAGCAGGTCCCCAGCTGACCTGACCGTGTGGCACCATCGGGTCACCTCGCTGGAGGAGCAGTGGCTGTGCCACAACAGGGCTGCAAGTGGCAGTGTCTGCAGAGTAATAAAAATTGGAGAACAGCAGTCGGAACAACTGCCAAGTAGGAGATATCTGAACAAGGATGCTGGCTGGGAAAGGGGAATGTCAGAGAGGGGGGAGACCCTGGGGACCTGCCAGGCTCCTCAGGGTCCCTGAGGATGAAGTTGGTAGAGAAAACCCCTACGGAGGTGTTAAGGGGCTGATGGGGGGGATGCAGTGCCTGTAGGCACCGAGGGTTTACTGGTGGATGTGGAGAGCAGGCTGGAATGATGTGATGGATGTAGGAAAGGTTCAGAGCTAGGCTCTTTTTTGTCTGAAATGAAATGTTCATTCAGGCTGGACACCAAAATTATCCCATTCTCCCTTCTTTACAACAACAAGAATTGGGCTTTTAATGGCTCAGGTGCATTTGGAAAGCTCAGCTTTGCCTTCCCTCTGCTTTTTGCCTCCAGTCCTGGACCTCACAGCATGCGTGGACAAAACATCTAAATAAAGAGCAGAACCATCACCCATCACCCCTGCCCAGGGCTCGGGTGCTTCTCATCCTCCTGGCTGCTTCCTGCCCATCATGTCTGTGCTCCTGCAGCCGAGCATTCCCAGTCTTCCCGGCCAGCGCCCCATCGCTGCTGCTGACAGACACGCTGAGCTGCTCGGGCAGAAAAATATTGATTTTCTTCTTCTTTTTTTTTTTTCCCCTTTGCAAACAGACCCAGCTGCAAGAAGAGGGCTGGCAGGGCTGGATTCTGCCGGGGGGGGGTGTCAGGATGCCTGGCCCCAGGTGTTCCTGCATCCTTAGGGGGTCCAGGCTCCAGTGGAGGTGATGCTCTGTGCAAGCCCACCCAACCTCCAGCATTGCAACAGCCTTCTCCTAACTTCCAGGTTAGGAAAAAAATGAAGGCAAATCAGCAATGGCTAAACTTCATCTGGAATGGGTGTGAGCATCCCCAGGGATACATGCTGTGCTGTGCAAAGGCCATGAGCAGAGAGGGCAGGGGGGTGTATGGGGGTCTCCAGGAGACAGAA
>JAOWAV010000005.1:29577358-29585759 GCA_028571045.1 Scolopax bukidnonensis
GGGATGGAGCAGACTTTCAGCCTGGTAGTAAGGAAGATTTCTTTATTCTGCTATTTGAATATAATTGAGAAGAAGACTGGGCTTTGGGGAGGACATTAGAGCTCTCAGCATTATTACTTTTTAGTCCTCATTCCCCACTGTGCCCCAGTGAATCCCTGACAGGACCAGTTTGCTGCCAAAGAGGCAAATCGTGGTGAGTGAGCTTTCCCTAGGGACCCTCTGGGCTCGCTGCCAGGGCACCGTGGCTACTGAGCAGCTTGCCAAGAGGAACTTCTTAGTGCCACTAGCTTTTTGGCCCAGATTTTCTTAGGTTTTATAAAAGCAGCAACAGCCCTTTCGCTGTGAGAAGGAGCCTGAAGCAGCAGGCGGGGCGGGTGGCTTTAGGTGGGTTTGCTTGTTCATCTCTCCGCGTAGTGAACTGGTGCTTCTAAAACACCCCAGAAATGATGGTAAATGTGTTTTAAAATTTTGTGACAGTGCATGCACAAATCACCAATTAAAGACTCCCTAAGTGCCCATTAACATGATAAGTCGTAACAGCTCCAAAAGAGACATTATTGTTTATCACGTCAGCGACCCGTGGATTAAGGACTCCCCAAGTGCACATTGACAGGGGGCGCGGAACATCTCCCGAGCTGTTCTGCTGCACTCAGCTGTGGAGAATGGCAGCACTTGGGAGCCTCGGCAGCACCCAGCCTTGCTCATCCTCATCATCACCCAGGCCTGCTCATCCTCGTCATCACCCAGCTCTGCTCACCCCCAGCATCACCCAGCCTTGCTCATCCTCATCATCACCCAGCTCTGCTGCTCCTCAGCATCACCCAACCCTTCTCAGCCCCAGAACTATCCAGCCCTGCTCAACATCAGCCTCACCCAGCCCTGTTCATCCTCATCATCACCCAGCCCTGCTCTCCCCCAGCATCACCCAGCCTTGCTCCTCATCACCAGCAGCATCCTCACCATCCTCACCAGCAGCCAGCCTTCTTCCTCCTCAGCATTGCCCAGCCTTGTTCATCCTCATCATCACCCAGCCCTGCCTTTCCCGAGGCAAAATATTATAGCCCAAAATGGCAGTATTTTGTAAGACTTTTGCTTCTGTGGCATCACCTTGCTCAGCTCCGGGACACGCTATCCATGGGATTTCCCACTCTTCCCAAGCACATGTCCCTGGCTCCTAAGTTTCACCTGGGAGCCAAAAGTCTCCATTTCCAGCGATGGCTGTTTCTCCTCTTTGCTCCCACTCTGCCATGAGCTCCTCGGCTGTGACCATGAGGGAGGAGGAGCAGCAGCAGCACCCTGTCACCTGCCCTTCCCCAGCACCATCATCTGGGGACCCTGGCAAGCCCAGTGCTGGCACAGGGGTTACTGGGGCTCCCTGGGAAGCTCCCAGGAGGGTCCCCAACCCCGGGCAGGGGACTTATGCTGTCTTCCCATCAGGATCCCACCTGGCTCTGCCTTTTCCCAGCAGTGGGGTGACACGGCTGTGGGCACCGCTCACCCGGAGCCGAGCCATAACGGGGGAAGCCTGCAGTTTGCTGCTCAAAGCCTAATGATGTCTCTTAATTTCCAGCCACACTCATTACAAGTCAGGCCAGCTTATTATACACGATATACAATTTGTGCAGGGAGCGCGAATTCCCAGGCCTATAAACATCCCATTTCCAATTCCAGATGCACTGACAGAGTTGTATGGTTCAATTTCTACTTAAACCCTCATACGCTGTCTAGTCCCATGAAGAGCTCTCGGCTTTAGTCTGCTCGTCCCAATTATTGTCTCAGGACCTTGAGTCAGGCTGGATTCAGCCTGAATTCCCCAAATCTCTCCATTAAATAGATCTCTTCTTGTTAAAACCTATTTATTCAAGATGCAAATGACAGGCTCACTACCCAATTGAAATCATTTTCATCCAGAGCCAAATAACACACTTTAGTCTTCTTGGCATGAAGCAGCGAGCTATTAAAAATGGGGAGGAAATACAGGCAGGCTACTTCATTCCTAGCTTCAGGCCTTCTTCATCAATATTTTACTTAGGGAGCCACAGCTCCATTTTAATGTGAGTCCCATAACCAGCCAGATGGCAGCTTTCTCTGCACGGAGAGAGGTGACCAGGAGCTCAGAGCACCGTGGTACCTGTTGAAGCCAGCTCTGGCTGCAGCCCTGCACCACGGATGGGCAAAGCAGAGCCCCACGGCCTCGGTGGCTCTGACACACTACCCAAATGGTAGTCCCAGCATGGCTCTGGGTGGCTCAAAAGCCCCTAGCTCCAAAATGCTGGAGCTTCCCTGAGAAGGGGAACCAGGAGCCTTGGGGCTGGTGCAGCACAGGACGGGGCTCGATGGAGGATGCTCGTGGGAGGTGTGTGGGGGGGTCCCATCTCTGCCACACAGATGGTTTGACCTTGCAAAAAGTGCCAGAGAGCCAGGGTCTGAGCACCAAGAGATTGCAGGCGAGCCCTGAGTTTTCCTCAAGTCCCTCCCGAGGATGGGAGTCAGTGTCCCCTACCCGCCTGTGGCTGGCTTCTGCGTGAGAGGAGAACCAAAACAGTGGTGCGGGAGGGAGGAGGCAAAGTCAGGGCAAGGGTGGGCAGCCCAGGGATGGTGTCTCCATGCCCACTGCCGAGCTGGGGCGATGAGGGCTCCATGCTGGAGATTTGCTGCCGGCAGCTCCCATTGTGCCCACAGCCCCTGGGGAAGGCTGCGGGGCACGGGAGAGGGAAAGCAGGCGGTGGGGAGATAGCAGGCTCCGTTACAATGGAAGAGGAACGTGTTATTCGATCCAAGAGCTACAGGAGCAGAGATGAATAATGAGTCTACAGCACTTCCACTTGTTTTCCTCAACAGTCAGACTTGGCTTCTTTCCCTTAGATCCAATACTAACAAAACTGTATTTGAAATTCACCCAAGTGTACAGTAACCATGCCAATGTGTTAGCAACTTACTTCTGGCACACTGCTAGTAACATGTAATTACACCTGACACCATGCTATTTAGTGTATTTCATTCAAATTAAACAGTATGCTTTAGAGTGTTTAAAGGCAATGTCTACTTTTAAGCCTCCTAGAAGTGCACGGCGTGTGCTTTGTGCCAAAAAAATGCACACACACACACACACACAGAGATGTGACCACGTCGCCCAGGTGCTGGCCAGGTTCTCCAGGGGCAGCAGATCCCAGCCCAGCCTGACTGGTCCAGCCCTGGTGATGCTCCCACTGGGGTCCTGCCAGGGCATCCCCGTGATGTTCCCTTTTCCACAGAGCTCCCGTCCCAGCCCCAGCACGAGTCACCCATGGAGAGGCACCACCCCAGGTTCCCTGGGGCACGGGGACTGCAGGAGAGGCAAGATGGGATACGTTCTTACTGGGACGGAACACATCTTTACTGGGATGTGGGTCTGGCGCGGCACAGGGCTGGCAGCCAACATCCCCTCCAGCGGGGGTCTCAAGCTGAGGGACCTCCTGGCCACATGGTGACACTAAGTTGTGCCATCAACTGCTGCCTTTGCAGATGAGATAGGTAATTGGGCAAAATGTTCTCCCGAGGTCCCTTCCAACCCCATGTCATTCGGTGATTCTGTAATCAAAGCTCTCAGCTCTGGTGCCAAGGATGGGAACGGGAGTAGAGAGTGGAGGCAGCACATAACGAACCCATTCACATGCTAATGACTAGGGAGAACAAGAGGCTTTGCTGAACCAACTCACTGCTGCCTTGGGATCCTTCCCAAACGCCACACCGTGTGTCCCAGCAGCCATGCCCACGCTGGAGAGGGGCTAATTTGGCTTGCAGACATGCTGGGGCATCCTCCTCCTGTGGGTAAATCCACAAGAACACCCCAAAAGCATCACCTCTGACCTGTCCTAGGGAGATGCAGCGCTCGGGAGGGGGATGATGGCAAAAAGCTGTGAGGGATGCGGGGTGAAGGGTTTGCTGTGCTGGTCCCTTCCCTTCCCACCCAGAGGGACTGAAGAGTGGTGCCACCGTGCCCTGTGAGCACTGGGAGCTGGGAGCTGTAGCAGTGCTCAGAGCGTGCAGCCATGAGGGTCTCTCTTATCCCTGATAGTCTCATTAGAGCCCCTGGCACTCCGGCTGCTGGCCGCCAGGCCCCTTGCTATTATATAGAGAGAGTTAATAAGGATCTGCAGAGCAATTGTGAAGTAATGGGAGCTTTTAAGGGTTTATTTTATTGAAACGTTTTAACATTACATCTCCTGTTAGACCAGCAATTTCTATTTCGATACTTTAAGCTGTTCCTGTACTTGTCACTGAACCTGAATGGGGGCAAACCAGGGCTTAGAGCTGGGTCCTGTACCTTGAGGAGCAAAAAGAGACTATTAACTTGTACCTAATGCCATTAATATCACTCTTGGGCTCTCCTGCCTCCCACCGCTCTGCTGTGCTCAGGAACCATGTGTCCCCTCCAACTGCAGCTGCTGTGGAGCTCCATGGATGGAGCTATGGACCTGGGGACAGGCTCTCATGACCCCCCGAGCAGGTTGTTCTCAGGCTCTGAAGAAGCAGCCGGGGTGAGGGCAGCTGACAGGGGGTGCAGGGATGGAGCCATAGGTTTGTCCCCCAAAACCAGGGTGCCTGGTTCTAGTGCAACCTCCGGTCCATGCCCAGCCCCGCCGCCTGTTATCACTGAGCACGGCAGCTCCACTGGGCTTCAACGATCTTCCCTTGCTTCTCCCTGCTTCAGGCGCCTCTCCTGTCTGGCAGGTATATTGAATTGCTCTCCTGAACGCATATGAAGTGTATGAAATGTTATAGAACAATAAATACATTTAAAAGATGGGGATGCAGCGTGTCAGCCAAGTAATTTCCCCTCCGTAAAAGGAGCCGGGAAAGGGAGCAGTGAAGTTGCTGCGATCCTATTTCAGACTTCATACAGTATCTGCAATAACATCAGTGCAATCCAAAAAGAAACAATACATAGTTTATGAGCACCTTAAGTGCCTGTTGTACCTGTATTTACTCCATTAGGTTGTGTCACATTGCATTTGAACCGGAGACTTTGCGTCTCAGTCTGTTCGCGGTGCTGTGTGAGGCGGGAGAAATCCTCCCTGGAATCCTCCCTCCTCTCATCCTGCAGAACTTTCCTGCCATCACAATTGCTGAGGAAATCCCAGCACTGAGGTGGCAGCATCCGTGGTGGGCATTATCTGTGGTGGACATCATCTGTGGTGGGCAACATCCGTGGTGGGCAACATCTATGGTTGGTATCATCCATGGTAGGCAGAATCCATGGTGAACATCATCCATGATGGGAAGCATTCATGGTGGGCAGTATCCTTGGTGGGCATCATCTGAGGTGGATTGCATGGTGAGCAGCATCCACGGTGGACAGGCAGTATCCATGATGAGCATCTCATGAGGTCTCATGATGGGAAGCATCCATGGTGGGCAGTATCCTTGGTGGGCAGCATCTGAGGTGAGCAGTGTCCACAGTGGGAAGCATCCATGGTCAACAGCATCCATGGTGGGCATCATCCATGGTGGGCAGAATCCATAGTGGGCAGTATTCGTGGTGGGCAGCGTCTATGGTTGGCATCATCCACAGTGGGCAGGATCCATGGTGAGCATCATCCATGATGGGAAGCATCCATGATGGGCAGTATCCTTGGTGGGAAGCATGTCACAGCCCTGCTTGTTGTCACTATGATCTCCACGGGACAGCGACTCGTCTCAGCTTAGCAGTTATCCTTTGAAAAAAAAGCAGTACAATTAAAAACAGGCTAAAAGTATATTATTCTCAAGTCCAGCTTTATGGCACGCCATGCTCCAGCCAGCTGCTCCAAGTGGGCCCTTCCTCCTCCAATTTCACACATTCCACATAATAAGCTGCCTGCACTTAAAAAAAGATCTAGCAAGAGTGTCTGAATGCTCTGAAGGGGACGGGTTGTCAACCTTTAGTGCAGCTGGTGATACAGCGAGGCGTGATTTATTAGTATAAGGCAGTGATCTGCACATGATGGATAATAGTAGTTCATTATAAGGCTGAAGTAAAAATTAATTGCAGCACATCGGAAAAGGTCACAACTCCCTCACTAAACTTTATAGGAGCAGTCAAAACACAGCAGAACAAAATAGAAAGGTGATAAAAAAATAAGTATTCTGAAAAAAAAATAGATATGTAGGTAGATAGGTGGACAGAGAGATGGATAATTAGATAGACAGAGTACGTGTGTGCATTATAGAGGCAGATGGAGGACATCTACTGTCCAGTTTTCCACTCCACACCATGTCTTGAGCTTCTCCACTGCAAACACACACAAAGAAAAATGCAAATTAGGGCAAATAATTACCAAAGATGCATTTGAGGTAACATTGCGTTCGCAATGAGTTCGCAATTTCACAGTTCCTGCTGCATTCCTGAGTTATACAGGTCTGTTCCGAGAACAGAAATGAGGCCAAATGAGAAGAAACGGCCTCAAATCATGCCGGGGAGGATTAGGATGGATACTAAGAAAAATTTCATCATGGAAAGGGTTGTCAAGCCTTGGAACTGGCTGCCCAGGGCAGTGGTGGAGTCACCATCCCTGGAGCCAGGCAGACGTGGTGCTGAGGGACATGGGTTAGTGGTGGACTTGGCAGTGTGAGGTTTATGGTTGGACTTGATGATCTTAAAGGCATTGTCCAACCTAAACGACCTTCTGATTCCATGATTTTAGAGTTAATTGACACAGCAGCTGGCCAGGTCAGCCCTGGCTCGGCAGCGTTTTCGTTCTCAGCATTTCTCTGCAGGGATGCAGCGGCCACCGAGGTGTGGGCTCTGTGGCGTGTCCTCTTCTCTCAGAGGCAGGTCAGAGCAGGAATCGGGTGTTATTTAGGAATATCATGGGTGGTAGGTCTCAGCAGCGGCTTGTGAACTGCTAATGAAAGGACAAAACTTGCTGAATAAACTCCCCATTGCATTTTTTTTTTTTGCTCTCCTCGGTTTTGGTGTGTTGGGATGGGGCAAGACAATAAAACTTTTATTTATGCCTGGCTGTAGGCTGGTCTCTGCCAGCGGGGAGAGATGGATGATCTCCCGAATGCTGCATCGCATACTCTCCCCATGAACCCTGCTAATATTAGTTTATCCAAACGGTAAGGCCCTGAAAACAAGAGCTGATAAATGGAAACCAAAGCAGGCACTTGACCCTCCTGACGTGGAAGCTCCTCCAGAAGAGCCTGGCGTTTCCAGCGCCTCCTCCATTTGCTGAATAGTGGTGACATTGCCGGGCTCTGACACGCTCACTGGGGGTTCTGCAGCTCCCAGGGGTAGGGGTTCAGCCTCTGGGTCAGCTCCTTCACTCCTGGGTGGGTGTGGGGGCTCCCTGGGGAGTTATAGATAGCTATTAATTATATATATATATATATATGTAATATATAGGTAGATAGTAATTGCAAGCCCAGGGTGGGACAAGGCAGTGCCTGCTGCTCCCTCTCCTCCTGCAGCAGCTCCCACTTTCCAGCTGAGGGTCCTGGTGGGCTCCCAGGGCTGGTTTGGTGCTGGCAGAGCTGCCCATGGCACCGGGAGGGGGGTGAAGTCCAGCCCAGAGCTGCCAGTGGGGTGGGCACCGCAGGGGACGGGTGACATGGGACCCTCCCTCCAGCCCTGCACCCCAGGACTGTGTCTCTCCCTCTCCTCCTCTCCAAATGCCCCAGAGCAGCCCCCTGACCTGGCTTGGTGTGACACAAGGTCCTGGCAGGGCTCCTCTTGTACCCTCTCCTTGGGAATCACTGCCACCAAGTCTCACCTCCTGCCAGCCCCAACCACAGGACATGGGGACAAGCCAGCTGGGCCAGTGGCACCGCCAGACCCCGGCCACTGGGGCTGGGGACACTCCATTCACCAGGGACCCTCGATGGGCCTGATCCTGCTGGTCACGGGTGGCTCCTTCACCCTACAGAGAAGGGCACAGAGCACATTGGTGGGGGCTGAAGGTGGGAAAAAGGTGAAAAAAAGCTGGAGCCGTGGGAGTGAGGAACGTGCCGGATGCCCCATCACTTCAACTTCCCAAATCAGTGTCCCCACAGAGCACAGGCTGCAATTAAGAGGGGACACACACTTTGAGCAGCTGCCAAGGTGAAGGGGTGACCTTGACAGTTTTTGTAGACGATAACTTCTAAATTTTAACAATAGGCAGAGGGGGGAAAAAAAAATAGCCATCTAATTAACAAACCCACACAGCATGGCACGGTACAAACTTTGGGGCGATTCCATCTTTCTTTTGCTTTGATGATTTCAGAAGAACATGAACCATCCAATTACCCAATCATTTCTACACTGTCTGAGTAACAGCTCAGAAAGGGGAAAGGTCAGCACATTCCAGAGAGCGGGACTAAAATGCTTTCATTTTCTCTAATATCTGTCTGTTTAATTACTGGAACAATTGTTTGAACATTTTAATATATTAATTTA
>JAOWAV010000005.1:29594961-29614815 GCA_028571045.1 Scolopax bukidnonensis
AATGTGGCATTTTTAATTTATTAGCTGAGGCAGAAGCTAGAGCTGATTCCAGTTGACGTTGGGAGATTTCAAACGTATCTCCGGGATGAGAAAAACATGCAAAAAAAGGGAAAAATGAAAAAGAAGGGCAGAAGACGGTGTGGCATCCACCTGTCGGAGTTTTTCCTGAAGGGAAGAGGATGCAAAAGACGAAGAGGCTCTGGGGAGGATGTGACCTGCCTGCACGGAGAAGCTGCCCATGGAGGCACCATGGGTTGGAGCTGGTGGCTTTTGGAGCTGGTAGCTTTTGGGGCCGGCAGCTCAGCCTCCGTCTCCCTGCCATGGGTCTGGCCACTGATATCGGGGTCAGGCAGCATCCATGGCAGGATTTCTTCCTGAGAATGCTCATCCTTAACCCTTAACCCTTAAAAACTGGAGGGATGGAGGAATGTTTTGAAATTCTCTCAATTTCTCATGGTCTATAACCACAGAGGAAGTCTTTCTTTTTTTTCCAGGAAAATGCAGTAGGGAAGAAAACTGAGGCTGGAAACCCTTTCTGCTGTGGTCTGACCTTCCACTGACTGCCCCAGCCACGAGGGATCTCCACCAGTTTGCAGAGTGGGTCCCACGTGCATTTCCCAACATCCAGACCCATGGAAATATCCACTACACACCATTAAAAAAGCCAGATTTCCACCCGTTCCTGCTGTTTCCCACTTCAGACCCTGCTGTGATCAACACCAACACCTGCTTTCCACAGCAGCAGAAGCTTGAAACATCTCTTCCTTTCTGTTCCCACTGTGCCTGAGGCCAGGGACATGAAGGTGACCCCAGGTTTTTCTACCTTGCTCCCATCCAAGTGACTTCCCTGCAATGCTGGTCCCTGGTGCCTTTGCTGAGGAAGCAGCAGAAACTTCTGTTCCACGTCCCTTGGAACAGCTCGAGCCCAGGAATCCTTCAGGATGAGCAGAGCCCTAGGAATGTAAGGGATTATTTGGTATTAATTATTAATTATGGCTTATCTTGCTTCAGAGTGTGGAACAGGAGTCAAAATCTGCATCAGGGAGGACAGGACATCTCAGGGAACAGTAATTCTTAGACTTCTCTCTTAAAATATGCTTTCCAGCTCAGCTCGACACTGGAGCTGAAATCTCTCAGTGGAGCCGAGACGAGCATGTTTTATAATAAAAGCAAGTACAGTAACTTTAATTAAGGCTCCTCAGCCTGGTGCTGCTGCAGCCCTGCAGGAGGGGAGGCAGCTCAGGCTTTCCTGGGCAAGGGCTGGGGGTTAAGGAGCCATTTGGGGGGTGAACAGGTGACAAGTGAGCATCTTCCCAGCTCCTCCCGGCTCCCTCCAGGGATGGGGCAGCCACAGTTTCTCTGGGCAACCTGGGCCAGGCTCTCACCACCCTCACACCAAAGAGTTTCTTCCCCAGATCTCATCTCAATCTCCCTTCTTTCCATTTAAAAACTTTCCCCCTTATCCTACCACTCCAAGCTCTGATCAAGAGTCTCTCCCCATCCCTCCTGGAGCCCCTTTAGGGACTGGAGGGGCTTGAAGGTCTCCCCAGAGCTGAACTCCCCTAACTCTCAGCCTGTCCTCACAGCCAAAGGGCTCTAGCCCTCCCAGCATCATAGAATCATAGAATTGTCAAGATTGGTAGGGACCTTTAAGATCATCTAGTCCAATCATCAACCTAACTTGGGTGAAAAAGACAAAAAAAAGCAAAAACCCATCTCCATGGCCTCCTCTGGACCTTTGCAAGTCCTTCAAGCCTTTCCCTCCCTGGACCTCTGGAAGTCCTTCAAACCTTGCCCCCAAGAGCAGACCGGGAGCACTGTCCCTCTCCAAAAGGCTGTAAAATGTCTCCCAGAAGACAATGTCTTTAAAACACCTGCAGGAGAAAACTGAAATCCCATTTCCGAGCCTCACAAACTGGGTTCCTGGAACGAAGCGCTCGCGACTGTTTACTCGCGTCACTTAGGCCCTTGGTTGCCAAACCACTGACTGAACCTTTCTGTCAATCCGACACTTTTAGGGTAATTTAACTTAATAATACCTTTGTCTGCACAAGCATTTGTATCTGAAGGGTTATTACCATAGGAGTTATTTTAGGTTGGTTAATGGTATGTAGTAGATTCTAAATTGACAGAGCAGCTTTGCAGGCTGCTGTTCAAAGTGTTTACCTTTCAAATCTTTCCCTCACTTTACAAAACTTACTACCCTTACCTAAAAGCGCCATCATAAATTATTAGCAATTTTCCCCCAGGTTCTCATGCATCATTAATCCTTTGTTTAGAAAGGAAAAAATCAAGCTGTCCGGGTCTTAATTGTTATCACTTTGAGAAGAGCCTGAAATGGGCACTGGGGCCTGTTGGTTCTGTCAGAATTTTTAAACTTACTGTAGTTGATATTTAACTCATCGTATCGGGGGGATTCACAAGAAAAGAGGGAGGGAGAAAGAAGCCTTCTTAGCAGAAGAAAGAATTATTATTGTGGAAAAAGAAGATCAAGAATAGGTCAAGACAGTGGGGGAGCCCAGTCTCCTTTCCTGCTCCTCAGCAATGGGTTTTTAGGGAAATCTGTGGCTGCAGGAGGATGAAGTTGCCTGTGGCCAGTGGTCCCTGGCATCCATGCCATGAGAGAGAGGGAAAAATGGCATTTGTTGGGAGCAACCTCCATCTCCATGACCCGTTCTTCCAACAGCACCGGCTTGTCACCAAAGCCAGGCTGGGAGGCTGCAGTGGGTGGCACCTCTGCACGGTGGCTGGCACATCTGCATGGTAACTGGCACCTCTGTACTGTGGCACATCTGCACAGCCCCCCCCCCCAAAGCCAAGGCGGGGGGACTGCAGTGGCTGGCACCTCTGCATGGCAGTTGGCACCTCTGCATGGTTGCTGGCACCTCTGCAAGACATATGGCACTTCTGTGTGGCAGTTGGCACATCTGCACTGTTGCTGGCACATCTGCACAGCCTCGTCACCAAAGCCAAGCCTGGAGGGCTGCAGTGGCTGGCACCTCTGCATGGCAGTTGGCACCTCTGCATGGTGGCTGGCATCCCTGCACAGTGGCTGGCACATCTGCATAGCAATTGGCACCTCTGTGTGGCATCTGGCACCTCTGTATGGTAGTTGTCATCTCTGCACAGTGGCTGGCACATCTGCATGGCATCTGGCACCTCTGTATGGCAATTGGCACCTCTGCACAGCCTTGTCACCAAAGCCAAGGCTGGGGGCTTGCAGTGGCTGGCACCTCTGTGTGACATCTGGCACCTCTACACGGTGGCTGTCATCTCTGCACAGTGGCTATCCCCTCTGCATGGCATGTGGCACTTCTGCATGATAATTGGCACGTCTGCACAGTGTCTGGCACATCTGCATGGCATCTGGCACCTCTGTATGGCAGTTGGCACCTCTGCATGGTGCCATCTGGCACCTCTGTATGGCAGTTGGCACCTCTGCGTGGTGGCTAGCACCTCTGCATGGCATCTGCCACCTCGGCATGGTGGCTGGCACCCGCAGTGGCCGCAGTGGGGGGGAAGGACCTGCACCCACCCCGTCACACCCCCCCTTTTCCCTTTCCCTCGAGAGACGCAGCCGAGCCCTGCCCTGCTCAGCGCAGCACAAACCTCCCTCCTTCTCCCCACCCCCCCAGTGTTATTTTTGGGTGAGAGTGGCGATAACGGCAGCGGGGAGGGCAGCGAGGGCGGTCCCCAAACCAGGGCTGCCACCTCCCTGGTGATGCCACCACCCCGTAAGCCCCCCTGGGTCCCCTCGCTGCCGCCCAGCCGCCCCTGGGGCCAGGTGACCTTGAGGTGGCTTTGCTCTTTGGCTCAGCTGCAGCCGGAAGATTAAATTCTGCTCCTGTCCTGGGAATTTGATGATAAAAAGTCCTTTCTAGACAGAATCCAGATAATGAACAGCTCCCTGGCTTCGCAGGGGAAGAGGGAGTGTGGAGTTATTACTGCATTAAAAAATCTCCAAAGTCAACTAAATTCACCACAGAAGCCGAGAACCAGAATTCTTCTTCGTTACGGCAAGGTAGTGCATTAAAGATTATAAATAATGCTATGCTAATTGCCAGATGGGCAGAGAGACTGGCTGAGGCCTTTGCGGTGGGTTTGCTGCTCCCGGAGCAGGAACCAGCTCCACGTTCTCCCTCCTCCCCCCGTCTCCATCCCTCTGCTCCTGTGGCCGGAGAGGGATTTGTGGGAAGACGGGCTTCCAGCGTGCACCAAAACCACCTCAAACCATCTGAGGGTGTTCGATGCTGCCTGGTCCTCACCGCGGTGGGATGCAGCGCTGGCTTGGGGATGTTTTCCAGCCCTCTCCTGCCGGAGCAGACGATGCCACCCGGGCTGTGCCGGGAAGGCAAGCTCCCTCCACCATGGGGCTAGTGAGCAGAAGATCCGCTGGCCACCTCTGCTGCCAGCTGCCACTGTGGTTGCACAGGTTTTCTCTATGTTTTGCTCATAGTGTTCTCCAAAAGTGTTTTTGGGTTTTTTTTAATATTTTGTCCAAGAAGATAAGAAAAACCTGTAAGCCCCTGGGAGATGTAGCCTCCACCAGCAAAGGCAGTGGATGGCTCCAGCCCATCAATGATGCATTTTGGGGATGGGGAAGAAGGGGATTATGCTGGGAAGAGCCACGTGTTTGTGTTTTCCAGCCTTGAGGAGCCTCTCCGGGGGCAGAACTTCAGCAGGACAACAAGGAGTCCTGCCAGGGCGGCCAGGTTTTGGGGGACCTCGAGTTCAACAGCTTCAGTGACATCACTGCTGGTGCATTAACGAGGTTGAGTGAAGAATGTGGTGACCCCAACCAAGTATCCCACTAAAGGCACAGGACCAAAACCTGGGATGTGGTCTCTCACCTTGTGTCACCGGGATGTCACCGACAGGGGACCTGCTGCCCGGCAGGTCAGGGTCAGCCATGGAGGGGGCACAGATTTCACAGGTATCCAGGGGCTGAGCTGACTTTTAGGTATAAATACTGTGTTTTAATTACCTGGGATGAAAGAAAGGACAGGCCAAGATACAGAGTAGCTGCAATAAACAAAGCTGTGGCATCTCTCTGGCATTAGTCATAGGAGAACAGGGGAGCAGAACATTTATCTGGGAAGGATTCGGGCTACCCACTAATTAAAAAAGGCTCTGACTGCCAGAGACACTGTTAATTCACAGAAAGCGTAGTCCCTCTGGACCACGTTTGGGGTAAAAGAAGGATTTACACCTCATGGAAAGTTATTCTTTTTACAAAGGCTGCGCTTAATCATAATTTCTCAGAAGAGTTTGTTGAATAAAAAAAAAAAAGGGAATTTAGTCTCTGATGGAAAATCTTTGCCTTTTGTCATCTTGCTTTCATTTCATTAAGGCTGCAGCATATTTCCTGCCGACACAATCCGTGTTTTCATTTCTCTTTCCAGGGTGTCACCCAGCCCAGGCCCTCTGCTGCCATCATGTCACCCTGGTCACTCCTGAACTCCGAGTCAAAGCGTTTGGCCCGGGTCAATAGATTTTATGCTCCTCTCTCTGGTCCAAGGGCATCGTCTGAAGCCGGTATCTCACCGCGCTCGCCCGCTCTCCCTGATGAATTGTTTTCTGGGAGATGGGAGCGATGCAGGAAGGTGCCTGGTGGTCTCATCGCCTTCTCTTGCCTTGATAGGAAGCAGCAAGGGCTATTTAGGGATGGCAGACACTTTCCAGCGCTAAGATGCTTCCTGACCTTCAAAAAACATCATCGCAAAATTGCCAGAAAACAATCCAGCTGGGCGAGGGGCGCCGGCGCAGGAGCCGGAGGTTCACCCATCACCGGGCGCCGCAACAGGACGGCTCTGACAGCCCCCAATAAAAGCAGAAATAGCAATTTCTCACCGAGGATCTCGCCTGACATCTCTCTGACCTGTGAGCAGCAGGGACTCTCCACGCACAGGTACAGCCTGTTTGTTTGCTGTTGCTTGGGTTGACGGGGCTGATTAGAGAAGACAGCCAGGCAGTCGGACACGGCGGGAGCTCCGGCCGGGGATTGGGCTGCCTCCCCCTGACCCCAAACCTGAGTGCTATTGCCCTGCATCTGCAGCTAAATAAACGAAGTAAATCATCCTGGCAGATAGATAATTAAATAATTATCAGCCACTTAATAACAAGGAGTGGGTGTTCAGAATTAGCATATTAGACAGTGTCTTTAAGGGCTAATTGTTGCATTACATCAGAGTTACTCATTCATTATTCTTGTCATTTCGGGTGATAATTTGCACTTTAGGAGACAGAGACAATTTTAGCAGGCAATTAGAGACATGTCAGGCTTGGCCTAGTGAGTTACTGTCACAATTATTGCATTTTTTCCGGTGTCCTCATTTGCAGGAGTGTATTTAAGGGCAGTCTAGTAATTTCATGGTTAGGCAAAACAGGCACCAACACCGGGAGAGACAGACGGGGATGGAACAAAACCTGATTTCACAGCGCCCGCCGGCTGCGGGGCTGCTCCGAGCTCCGGGGCCGGCTGGGGAGAGAGCTACTGCTTCTCCAGAGGAAAAGAAATCAAAAGAAAAAGAAGGGTTTCTCCATTGCTCTGCAAGACCCTCGGTTGGGGTCCCATGCAGTCTTTGAAAACCCATTCCCACATCACATCCACCATGAGGAGCAGTGTGTGTCCAAGAGCTGTTGTCACTTCTTCACCTGATGGACGTGGGCATCCCCATCCGGCACACACAAGTAATTAATGGATAAGGGGATGTTCTCCTAGTTTTTGCCACCTTGGGTGTTACCTGGAGCAGATCTCAGCTTAGTTCGGGGTGCTGCAGCCACTCAAGGGGACGGGTGCTGAGGCCAGTGGGATGCATCTAATGGGGTTGGGCCATGGGATCTCCCCAAGAGTAAGAGAAGGGCATGGGAATTAATTTCAGAAATGTGCTCTCAGAAACTTGGTGCCAGTTTGGGCCTTTCAGTGAAGCTCTGTGAGATAGTCATAGAATGGGTTGGGTTGGAAGAGACCTTAAAGATCAGCCACTGCCAACCTGCCCTGGGCAGGGACATGTCCCACCAGACCAGGTGGCTCCAAGCCTCCTGCAACCTGCCCCTTGATGGGGCAGCCACAGCTTTTCTGGGCAACTTGGGCCAGGCTCTCCCCACCCTCACACCAAAGGATTTCTTCCTGAGATCTCATCTCAGTCTCCCCACTTTCAGTTTAAAACCCCTCCCCCTCATCCTATGGCTCCCCTCCCTGATCCAGAGTCCCTCCCCAGCTTTTCTGGAGCTGCTTTAGGGACTGGGAGGGCCTCTAAGGTCTGCCTGGAGCCTTCTCATCTCCAGGCTGACTCCAGGCATAGTCACAGCCAGAGCTGCTATAAACAGGATGGAAATGCCCAAATCTGTTATCACATTGCCAGGAAACATGATGGAAACTCTTCAAAATGACCTCGATTTGCTTTTCCCACGCATGGTCCCCCCAGCGAGACCAACCTTCACCAGCCCAAGAGCATGGTCCTGAGCTGGTGTGGAGCTCAGAGGGGGCTGAGATGCTGCCAACACCTCGGGGTCCAGAGGACTGACACCCCCATGGGCGAGGATGCTCCTGGAGCATGAGGCTGGAGTGAGACCTCATGGTCTCACCCCGAATCTCACCGCTTACCTAGGGATCCGTGAGCACTTTCAGCATCTCCATGGGAAAGCCCTTCCCTGTAGCACCCCAAAAACCAGCAGCTGAAGGTGCAGGAGCTGGGACGTTCCCAGCAAACTCTGAGGAAAGTTCCCCTGGAAAAGCAGCGCATCTGCATAACAAACAGATGCAAATTGTCTGGCTGCGTTATCAGCGCGACTAAATATAACGATGTGCCCCACGATTTGGCAGAGCAACCGAGGCTGAGAGTTATGACGAGGTTTAAATATTTCTTAAACTAAAATCGAAGGGAAAAACTAGATCTGTAACAGATGCACCTTGGGATACATGCATTATAAGGGTATATACAGTCAAATAGAGTTAATTAAGCTAAAACCACAGTAAATCTGCCAGACCCATATTAACACTATAGTCAAAATTGTGGAAAATATAGTATTTTCTATAATAAATCCTGTTCTCTTACAGATTTATGTTGGCATCTGCATAGTTACCATAGTTTTACAATAATCATTGATCAATCAAAGTTTTATGACAAAACTATAATTTTACTGTGTTTCTTTCTTACTTAGTTTCCTAGTTTGCTTAATTCCCAGAATGCAATACAGTAAATCTTTTGATCTGAGATATTAAGTAGATAATAAGAATGCCATGTAAGATTTGCTTATATTTTAAACTGTCTTTACAAATGATTTATAATTAGGACCAAATCTAAGACAAAACATTATTAAAGTCAAAACCCTCCATAAATTACTAGAGTTTGCTTATGCCTGTAGTAATTTATTAGGGTTTTACTACAGTATTTTCTCTGGTGATATCCAAAGCTTTATATGTCATAAATGGAAAATACGAGTTTGTAAACCATAGAGAGAACAGGAATGATCCCCTGTGACCCGAAATGACAAACTCATACTCTGATATCCCGTCACAATCATTTTGTGGTGGCAATATAATAGTACCCATAATACAATTGCGCCAGACCCAAAACACAGCTTTCTTTGTAGAAATTAAACCTTTATTTATATGCTTTTCTAAGTTCTCCCATTTACAGAAGGATTATAAGCTGTAGCTGGGCTGGTGGAGGGAAATGCTCTGTTTCCTGGCATCACACGGAGGGCTCTGCCCTGGGAAACCCATGGGTGGGAGCAGGGACTGCAGCGCCCAGGGCACGGCACGAGGCTTTTCCGAGCATCATCTGTGAGCAGCTTTTTCTTTTCTAAGTCTTAACGTCTGAGTGACTCTCCTGGAAGTGAAATTCTCTGCTTGCACTGATAATTCTGGGAGGGTCTCCATGAAACGCTTTCCATAAGCACAGCCCTGTGCCCGTCTGTGCTAAGCTGGACCACGAGTGATGGAGCCCACCCCATTTTTAGCCACCTGGGTTTTGGTAGCAGCAGCAGAACACCTTCCCATCCTCAGGCTGGTTCCAGTCTACCTGTATAAGCCTAAATCATACCCCAAGGCACAGGGACCATAGGGACAAAGGGAAGGGTGAGGGCAGGCAGGGCTGCGTGGACGTGGCTCCCGTGAAAAGCAGCAGAACCGGGTGAATCTACCCTGGAACAAGCTGGATCCAGGGCTGAGGGTTGGGCAGATGCCTGAAAATTAACCAAACATTTAATTTTCTGCTGTGTTCTTCCCACAAATGACACCGTTCCCTGGCAGAGAGCGCTGTCAGTGCCTGCAGGCAGCAGTGAAGGAGTTCATGGCTCTTAAGGATGAAAAGTAGATGTGGTGGGAGATCTCAGCTCACCACTCGGCTGCTGGAGAGGCCAGCCAGAGAGAGCAGAGAGAGGAGTCCCTGCTCGTTTCATTAAAAACCTCCTTCCTCATCTTTCAGAGCAAAACTGCAACGAGCAGAAATGAAACCTGTGGCCAATTTAGTCTGTTAAAGTGAAAATAAAATAGAATAAAATGGAATAAAATAGAGTAAAATAAAATAAAATAAAAAATATAAAATACTAAGAGATAAGACGACAAAGACGTGTGATTGCAAAAGCTGCACGAGCGTGTTGTTCTGACCATCTCTCAGGCTGCGCTGTCTCTGCTCCTCCATCTGCGATCCCATCAGAAGGCACTGATTGAATTGCAGGTTTGTTATCAGTCTCTCACCATCCATCACCCCCAGATAATCCTTTAGCTCCGACACCAGGCGGTGCCGATCTCTGTTCCACACCCAGCGCGACGAGCCCGGGATGCTCTCAGAAGCCACAGAGATTGTTTTAGGCAAATCACCTGGGCAGCAACTGCTGCAGGAACTTCCCTTCCCATCAAGGATGGTGCTAAAAAGGCAGAGATTTGGCCTGAAAACGATTTGTATTCCTGAGAATAATCATTTGTGCCTTGTCCGATGCGTTTCATGAGATGGATGTATAAATTAAAGGCTATTTCCTTACACTGAGATAACCCCCAAAGCTTACCCTTAGGTTTTGCCAAGATGTGGATGCTCAGAACAACAATCCGAATTAAAGGACAGTGCAAACGGAAAGTAACTTAATTAACTTGCATTAAGCTCATTTGTGGACGCTCCTCCAGAATTGGAATCCTGTTAATTAGGTTGAGCTCAACTTACGAGCGCTTTAATTCAAAATAAAATTTTCACTGCGGGAGGGCATTTAACGAGATCGAGCTAATCCACTGCAAATTCACACCTTTAATGAATTCAAATTAAATTTCCTGAGCAACCCTGAGAAAAGCAGGACCAAATGCAGTGGGTCCCTCGTACCTGCATGGCTCATGGGTGCTGGACCCCACTGAGCACCCCGGGAAGGATGCAGGACCCTTTCAGCCCCCATGGACCAGGCACCGGTGCCGCAGGTACCGGGGAAATTCAGCTTTATTGCAACTGGGATATTTTGCAGAGACTTGACATTTTATGTAGGAAAACCCCAAAGTGATTCATGCCGAACCTGTCTCACCAAAACATTGGATTTCATTATATCAACGTTCTCATTTATCTCTCGCACTGTGCACACGAGGCCGTGTTGTGACTGTACCCGGGGGAATGATTCACTGGGATCAGTGCAAAGTGGTTCAACATTCCTGGGCTGAAACCCCAAACTTCTGGTGAGTCTCAAAGTTTAATATTGCGTGCCACCATTTGATTCTTTTTATTATTTTTTTTACAATAGGTATCTACTACCTGATAGATTTTATTCTGGCAAAATCTTCTGTCGAGTCATTGCTAGAAGCTTCATTGTTGTGCCTTTTATTCTTTACAGTATTTATCATTATTTGTCCAGTCTTCAATCAATTCTACCCTGATTTAGGGCTTCCCATTCAATTCTCCCTTTTTAGCCCCTTAACACTGGGCATTATTTTCTGTGTGGACCGTGCTCAGTCCAGCTCAGGTGACAAAGCTCATGGGAACCAGAACTTCTAAGTCCAGCCCTGAATGAGGGGTTCATTGGGTGTTTTGGTGCTGCCTGATGGGCAGCAGAACCCAGGGCTGGTACCCAGTGCTGGGGAGGGTGCCCAGCTGGAGACAGTTTATAGACAGGCTGGGGTGAGGTTATAAAGGAGAAAAAGGAGAAATAGGAGCCACACTTTATGCTGAGGGCACCTATGGAAATTGTGATGACACAGGCAGCATCCCCGGGCAGTGGAGGAGTCTCTTTGTGAAGGTACCGAGCACCCAGGGCATGAGGGAGGGCTCTGGGGTGATTGCAGCAGAGGGGTGGTGGGTACAGCCACGGTGGTCGTTGCAAATGGATTATGAACTGAAATACCTGCTGTTTCATTTGCAGAGGGGGACATCTCAGCCCCTCACCCAGGCAGAAGCTGAAGCCTGGGCAGGCATGGGAAAGGCATGGGAAAGCACAGGCCGGGTGAGCACTGCCCAGATGCCAACGTAGGTCTCAGCCTGTACCCAGATAGCCAAATACACCATCACCGTGGCCAAAATCCCATGGCTTGCGTGGATGAAAACTTCTTGGTCCATGTTGTTTCCCTGTCTGTGGTGTTTCCCTGGTCCATGATGTGCTGCATCCCCATCCCACTGTGACCATTCCCATCCCCATGGGACCCATTTCCCTTGGGCTGGCTCCAGCCCCGCTGCCCAAAGGACAACTGTTTTTTGTCCTTGTCCCTTATTGATGGCCACACTCGGTGCAGCAATGCTCTCCTGGTCCTTACCCTTTTGTAGGGAGGAGAGGGAAGAGGAGCCTACACGGCGATACAGACGTATGCAGATTACGCCATTAAATTTTTATGTGAATTCAAAAAATTCAGTGTTGACTTCATGACGCAAATAGGTATGAAAATTCTGGTGAGCACGCTCATTGTTACAGAAATCAAATGGCTGAACAGCCACTAATGAGGCAGACAAGAAGCTTCACTCATCCTCTAAGGATTTGAAGGCAAGAAGAGAAGAAGGAGTGCGTTACATTATTCATGCTGTCTTGTTTGAGTTTCAAATCATAGGAAGTCACGGTGAAGGGGGATTTGGGATGTGCTGGTGACCTGCTCTGCTTGGGGAGGGGAAGAGCTTTAAAAGTCCTGTCACCTAATTGACAACTGCTCGTTGCAAACGCAGCTCTTGACTGGCTGAGATCTCCCTTCCTGCCCAGAGCCCTCCTGGCCAGTGGAAGGGCAGAGGGGTCTCCCTGGGACCCCCTCCTCTGTGACATGCAGGAGGGTGCCCTGGGGCACCCAAGCCCCCACCACTGCCATGGGGAGAGCACCCAGAGCTCCCCCTGCGCCCACCTTCCCTCCCAGTGCTCCGCTAGCATAGAATCATAGAAGAGTTTGGGTGGGAAGGGACCTTGAAAATCATCTAGTTCCAACCCCCAGCACCCCCCAGAGGTGGGGGGGTCTAACTGTTTTAAAGGACACCATACTCTGCTGGAACAGGCACAGAATCTTTTTTTAGACAAAAAAAAAATAAAATAAAGAAAAAAGGAAAACAAGGGAGAATAATTATCTGAGGAGACACGTAGGCAAGGGTTCCATAAAGCAGGGATGAGGCACACAGTGTAACTGTTGACCAAGCACTCACGACTAATAAACAGATTCCCTGAGTACTTCTGCATTTTGTAATTATTACTTACCCATAAAAATCCCTTCTCCCTCCTGCCAACATTATCTTAGTGAACTTTATGAGTGCTCATGAGGTTAATGCAGAACCGTAAATCTGCAGAGGGTCGAAGGAGTGAGAGGAGAGGAAGCGTTCGTAAATCTGTTGGAATCACTCCAGTTTGTTTATTTAATAAAACACTGTTTCTTAAAAAGGCAGGCGGGCTCCTGCCAGGGCTGTGCTGCCCCCTCAGCTGCTCCTGGGGGGTAGGCGAGGGGCTGTGGTCATCCAGCCTGTCTGTCCATCCGTCCATCTGTCCGATGGGGACATTGGAGCCACGGTCTCGGCTCCCTTGTCACGGTCAACACAGGGTTAAACTCCCCCCCCCCCCAAGACTCTCCAGGTCAGGGTATATTTGCTTGGATTTTACATTGGAATTTGAAATCCACGGCTACAAGGAAACATTTATTTTCTTGCCCTTCAATGATCAAACAAGTGGCGCCGAGGCACAAGGAAGCGGAGTTTCCATTACTAGAGCTGTTTTCTTTTTGCTGTAAAATATCAAATATTTTGACATTTCCATCAGACTTTTCTTTGTATCAAAGCTTTAATGGCAGAATAATCTCAAGGCTTTTAGACTTCATAGGTTTTTATATTTCTGAGCACTCCCTCCTTTAGAAGGGGACACTTCTGAAGGTACATGTTATTCCTTTCTCGAAGACCAAAGAAAAGGTAATAAAAACAAGAGGCTGGGGAAGGCGGGAGGGGAAGGGGGCTCTGGGGGCTGGGGCTCAGCACCCACCCCCTCTCCCAGGAGTGGGATGCTGCCTTCCCGGAGCCTTGCAGCAGCCTTTGCTATCCCTCCTCTGGTTGACAGGCTGGGAAATAAACACCAGGGCATCATCATCATCACCACCCTCATCAGGGGTAAAGGTTTTAAACTAAAAGAGAGGAGATTGAGGTGAGATCTCAGGAAGAAATTCTCTCCTGTGAGGGTGGTGAGACCCTGGCCCAGGTTGTGCAGGACCCACAGGACCCTGCGGATCCCGAGGGGGTACAGATCAGTGAGATGAGACTGAGTTGGATGGGGATGGACGGGGGGGGCACAGGTCCAAGGGTACAGCAATGAGCCAGCCAGCACCGGCCACCTGGGGACCAGCCAGCCTTTGCCACAGAAGCTGATTCCCATGGGTGGCCACGTTGTCACCAGCCCAGTTCTGCCACACAGATAGCTGGGAGCACAAACATGAATTCTGAAGCCCCTCCAGACAGGACTCCATTTTCTAGTCGTGTGTGGATGCCGTCTTCCCAGAGCAAAATTGCTTTGAAGTCAGTGTTTATCTCACTTTGATAACAATCTGCTTAATGTCTTGTGTCAAAGTAATTAGAGTGTAATTACTTTTTCTATCTTTTTTTTTAGATTTTTAAATTTTTTTTTTATATAATAGGTATTTTAATTGCCAATCCTGCTCTTGCAGCAGCAGCACAACTGTAGGTAGCCACTCAGCACCCTTGGGCATTCCAGACCTTGTTGTGCCCAGAGAAGGATGTGCATCTCCTACTGTACTTGGCACCACATTTCCTGGGCATCCCTCCTTTTTTCTGCATGTTTTCCAGGCATCCCTCCTCTTCCCCCAGCTGCCTTCCTCCACTCAGCCTCCTCTCCCTCCCAGCCCTCCACTTCCCTGCCCACTCTTGGACTGTTTGGTCCCTTTTTCTCTGAATGTCTTCAGTTTATGAACCTCTTCAGTTTCTCCTTTTCTATTTGTTTCCTCTAGACATCAATTTTTCATGCTGGATAGCTGAGGATAATTAATTAATGATTCATAGAAATACTGTGGCTATAATACATAATTAGAGAATGGTTCATAACCTGTTGCGGAGGCATTTATCAGTAATTTCAGAATAATTAAGAGATGTTTTTTAGCACATTTCAAAAGCCCTTACAGAATCAAGTGGATGGGCTAATTTATTTCCATTTAAAACTCGGGGACACACCTTAGTGGAGCTCGTAGGATTGTTTCCCATCTCCTTTGTGGTCCTGCAGAGCTTTATGTGCTTCAAACCAGGGCATCATCACAACAGAAAGGTCTCCCCTTTCCCCCCATCATCCTTCCCTCTTTCCCCTGGGGTTCAGGAGTGGAACTGGACTATGGGAATTTGGGAGATACGTCTTCAGCATCTCGCTGCCAGGCTGGTATTTTTTTCAACGTGAAGAGTGACAATTAACATAAATAATGTGACTGTTACATTTAAGATAATTTAACCTGTCTTTAGTTTTGTCATTTAGAAAGCTGAAAAAAAAAATAAATCAAAGAGCGTCTGCTCGGTTGTTTTCAAAGGAAAACAATCAGATTTCCCTCTTATGTCACAAGTGATGAGCAGGTCTGAGGGAGCAATTGTGGAAAATGTCAAATAATTTGTGGAAGGTTTTAAGAAGGAACCCTCTGCTCCGTGCTGTGGGTGCCAGCGCTTCCCACGGACTCTCTGCTTCCCCTGGGAGGGACCCACAGGGTCCCCCTCACTGAGGAACATCCTTCAGTAAAGAATATACCATATTGTACTAGATGCCATTTTGAAGCTTCCTAAGTGTGATACTCCAATAATTATAAAAAGATTAAACAACGACAGCTCTCAGCAGGGAGGAATTACGGGTAAGAAAGACCCTGACAAGAAAATGACAACGAAGAGTGGCCCAACGAGAGTTACTCAAGATTAATAACTTTGTTATTGGAGGCATTTCTTCCCTACGTAAGGGCCACATAAATACACTTGGAAGCTTCCAGATGGCCACGCCAAGAGCCGAATTCATCACAGTGTTATCAGTTTTGTCAGCCTGTTCCAGCCACCAACCCGGCCAGCAAACCACCACGGGGGCTCAGGAAGTGCAGTGGGGGTGTGGGTTTATGCCCCCATGTGTGGGCAGGGCCTGGCAGCTGGGAGACGCCCTAAAATTCACCCCTAAAGGAGGAAGATGGCTCTGTCACCCCGGCAGGCACACAAGAGGGAGATGCCGGAGCGATGCTGGTCCAGGGATGCCGCCTTCCTCCCGCATCGCACCAAAGCATCCAAAGACGCCCCATCAAAGACAGACCCAATATTGAACCCTCCTTCTTTTCCTGTCATTGCAGCAGCCAAACTGTTTTATTCCTCGCATCTTCCCCACCTAAGGTACTCAGATTTTTGTTTTTCCTCTCTTTCCCCCCGCCCCTGTTCTTTTTTTTAGTACTGCAGGGTGTTAAAACCAGTCTTCCTATTAGGGGCTAGACATATTCAGAGCCTTAATGATAGATTAAATACCAACTACCTTAACATTTGAAAAATGACATTTATTACACAGAGTTGTAAATAGAGAAAAAAAATGACAATAGAACACAGTGTAGATCTTACATAAACTGCACCAGTTCTGTGTAATGACTATGATAATGTCAGTGCTAACAAGCAGATAATTGGCATCACTGAGATAATTTTTGGCACCTTATGCAGAGGGGAAACTGTTCTGCATAATTATTTTACCTAGGAATATTCTTCATTTAACAGGCCTATTTGCATAACGGTTGGAACTTTTTAAGCTATAAAGGGTGTTTAATATGTTGATTTGTTTTATCCGTGAAACAATTGTTTATTCATGAGAAGTGGCACCTGAGGACTTTAGTAATTAAGCCACAGTGACCCAGTTGGAAGCAACAGCCTTTTATTGGATTTACAGGTCCAAGCAGTGGCTGGATTAGCAGACCACTCCTAGCCACCTAACAGGCTTTTATAGACGCTATAAAACTGAGTCATTCTCTGTAGTAAAACTTTATTTCTCTCACTTTTACAAAGTTGATAACTTCAGCATTTCACTGCCGCGGTGGCAGGCACCTGCTCGGGGGCTGCGTGTCCCCCGGGATGATGGCACCAGGGTTCTCACCTCCCCAGGTGTGACACAGCCGAAGTGAAAGCTCCTCAGGTTCCCAAAGGCTGCAAATCATGCCCATCACTGCCCTGCAATTAAGCAGAGGTGTGTGATAAAAAGGAGGAGGTGGTGTGACACAGGCAGGCTGTGCTTCTGGAGGAATCGTAATGGGATCGGCACGTAACAGGTCAATATTATCAACACCCTGAGTGCAGAGACGAGTGCTTTTTTCACTCCGAGCACAGTCTTGACAGGTCAGGCTGATGAGCTTTCTCGGTGTCCAGGCAATGGCCCTGCGAGCCTGTGCCAAGCTGTCTGGAAGCACAAAAGATGCTGGACACCAGCCTTGGACTCCCATCCCAAAGAGAGGGCTGGCCACGGGCCAGGCGCTTGACAGCGTTTTCTTCCTAAGGCTGGAAGAAGCCCACATTTGTCTTCTTCTGCCACCCTGACTCCAGGGAACCTCACACAACCCTTCCCAGCCCCTGTGCTATATATCACCGTCGTGTTTGTCCCGTCCCAAGAACATTTCCAAAACAAGGAATGAACACTGCCTTCCACCAGGTGTTCCATCCCCGAACCTCAGCACGTCCATCCACCAGCCGCCACCGGCGTGATTCATAGCGGCTCCGAGGCTTAAAGTCCTCCTTGGAAAAGTTCAAATTCCCCACAGTTTACGCTTTGACACTTACTTGGCTTCTCCATCTCCATTTCTGAATCTGCTGGCAAGCAATTCCCGCAGCCAGGAAAGCACCAGACATTGTCAGACAAACACTTTACATCCAGCGAAGCGCTCTTGACTCTGAGAGAAGGGACCATCACCAGAAGCTGCATTGAATTGTCTGAAATTTCCAGGCAGGTACTCCAAAACTCCCAGCTGTGACTGAAATGGTAAAAGGCCTTCACTGAGAGGTTCAAATTGACAATTTATTTGGACTTCACTCACAGGCCCAATGCGTCACTACTGCGGGTTCTGCGTGTACCATGACGATTCCATTATTGCAATTTAAAATCAATTAGTGGAATGCACTACCTCAACCTACAAATGATCCTGACAAGTAACAACACAAACCACTGTAGCTGTTGGAAGATTCCTCATTTTTCTCCCCAAACCTTGCGGTTTATATTTCCTAATTCGATGTGGGTACGGGATTATGGCTGAGTGAATTACACTGTCTGGGATGTTTACCTCTGGTGGTGTGACAGCTAAATCTCTGCTGCCAATGTTGTGATGTCTAGCACTCAAAGGCAGGGAATAGGGGTGGGATGGGACTCAGGGCATTTGTTTGTTAAGGCTCCATTTGGTTTAGGTTCTTATTGAGATGCAATCTTGAGACAACCCCAGGCTGAGCCATTTTGCAGCTCCCCCCAAGTTATCTCTGCAGAGAGGAGACAGGTGGAGATGAAACTGAGTCGGATGAAACTCCCTGCGTCCCACCTATTGTGCTCTGAAACCAGTTTGGCTCCTGTACACCAACACCGTGCTCCTTCCAGCCCCATGCCTCGTGCAGCCACTGCCTCCAAAGAAAACCCTCGGGGGACAGAACTGTAAGGAAGAACTTTGCCAGAAACCAGCAAGTCGATGAAGAGAACCTTTTAAACTTGTGTCTTATGAAAAACGCTTCCACTCTTTCAGATCCTGCACCAACGAGGCCAAAAAGAATTGTTAGTAAATCATTACTCCAGCTTTGATTCTGCAAGGTCTCGTGTCTCCCCAAAGTTTCAACCTGTGACAACCCCTATTGACTACCAAATTAATCATCTGCTTAAGTACCTCGCTGAATAAGAGCCCAAGAAATGATTTTGCCCACAGTGTCATCACAAAGCAGCCTCATGCTCTGCTGAGGCAGAACCAGACACGAATGAGTCATTTGGATTCAGGAGCCCTGATCCCTGGGGTCTTGTCCCAACACCTCTCTCCTGTGATAACTCTTCCCCCAGTTTTGGTGAAGGCAGGACTGGTGTGGGAGCCCAGTGCCAGCGTCCCTTGCAGCCCGTCTCAGCCAAAGGGGGATGCCTGGTTTTGTCCTTTGTAGTTGTGATACCGCTTCTAAATTTAATTTCTGTTTTTTTTTTTTTATTTTTTTTTTTTTTTCTGCTACCTGATGGAGCAAACCCTGCTGGAGCTGAGCAGCCAAATAATCAGCATGCTCATGGTGCACATGGTGTGCGTGCCCCAGCCTCGCAGGGCTGGGGAGCCTGCTCCTCGTACAGCAACACTGATTTTGAAAATAACACTTCCAGGGCCAGCTGAAATATGTGTTAAATACCATCAAGTCAGACTGTTACCACCAGGCTGGAACGCACGGAAAGTTCTGGCACATTGCGCAGCGTGTTTTCGCTGAAGGCACCTGCATCAACTCCAGCTTGTTATTGAGCAGTAAACACATTCCGGCGGTGAAGGTGACCTTTTTGGGGGCAATTTCCATCAGTCAGCATCGACCTTCATGCCACAGGGCTGAGGTTTGCCCCAGGGTGGACCTGTCACAGCGGTTGCAGCTCCTGAGAGCCTTGGCACGGGTGGCAGGAGGGAGGAGAGCTGCTGGTTTCATGCTGGAGGCACTGGTGTGCTGTTATGGGAAGCCTCCCTTCTTCTGGCTGAGCTCAGAGACTCCCCATGGCATTGGTGAGGTGACAAGACTAGAGGAAATGGCCTCAAGTTATGCCAGGGAAGGTTCAGGTTGGATATTAGGAAAATTTTTTTCACTGAAAGGGTTGTCAGACATGGGAATGGGCTGCCCAGGGCGGTAGTTGAGGCACCATCCCTGGAGGTGTTCAAAAGACAGGTTGATGTGGTGCTGGGAGACATGGTTTAGTGATGGTGTTGCATTTTGTTTGTTGTGTGGGTGTTTATTTTTGTCAGAGTTAGGTTGATAGTTGGACAAGATGATCTTGAAGTTTCTTTCCAACTTAGAAGATTCTATGATTCTATGATTTAATGTCCCTGGTGCTTACGTCTCCACATTGAGCAGTGCCACTTCTCTCCCTCAGGTATCCAGGGATATAAGGAGCCTCCAAAATCCCACTGGGAGCCTCTGCTTGATGCTGCCTTTGAGGAGATGGTACCCTGGGATGCTCCATCCGGGCAGCTTGCAGGTGACCAGCTGCTTTCCTTAAAGATCCTCTTCCTGCAGCCTTTCACCTTAGGGAAAACTATTCCATTTGATATAAGAGTTAGTTACTCTCAGAACCTGCAGGCATCAATTTTCCTATAAAAAACCCTGCTGTGTAGCTCATTTATTGTGCTTGTCCATTTGTGTGCATAGAATCATAAAATCATATGGGGTTGGAAGGGACCTCTGGAGATCATCTAGTCCAACCCCCTGCCAAAGCAGGTCCACCCAGAGCAGG
>JAOWAV010000005.1:29617242-29665297 GCA_028571045.1 Scolopax bukidnonensis
AAAGAAGCAATTGCTGACATTTCTAAGCACAACTGCCTCCTCCCCCCATTAATCACCTGCAATTAGAACCAGAAATCTGCTCAACAGTCGGTCCCCAAAGGTCACTAATCAGGGAAGTTAATAGTCCTCAGGATTTTGTTTGGGAAGCCAGTGGGGGTGAGGCACATTGTTGCGGGGGTGTGGGCCAGGGGCTGGGTTGAGCATTCCCAGCATGTCCCGGAGCAGAGGACAGGGCTGTGTGTCCCCAAAAACTGCCTGAGGGACCCCACAGCCCCTGGATTCACCTCTGGTTGAGCCCCTGCTCCCCTCACTCACCTCCTGCTCCAGCTCCACCATCCCGCTCCCGAGTGCTGCCTCTCACCCTGCCTTCACAGAGACGCTTTCATTCTGCGGTATGAAGACAATCTCTCTAATTACTTCAGTTAATTAGCGCTTTGCAGCCGCCGCAGACTCTGCAGAAGCAGCAGCCCACGAGGATGCTTCACCGTCCCTGCCCAGCGCCACCGCGACGCTGCCGTGTCCCCGCCGGGGCAGAGGGGACCCCTCCTGCACCACGGTGTCCCCACCGCCGTGTCCCCACCGTGACAGAGGGGACCCCCACTCCACTGCCGTGTCCCCGTCGTGGCAGAAGGGACCCCGACTCTGCCGCTGCCTGGCAGGTCAGGGATGCGCCCCGGCTCCTAAATCCCTGCTGAGGACAGCAGGCAATTTAGACCTGAGTGCAGCAACTAATTAAATCAATATGAGATAATGAACAGCAATTAGAGGTCCAGCTAGGCACATCTTCTCTTGTAAATACTGTTTCTCTCCCAACGGGAAGCTCTTTTTTAATAATCTGTTTGTGTTTCATTTCCAGGAGCCGTAATTCCCCAAAGAAGCAATTTGGGAAAGTGATTTGTTTGTCTGTATAATTGCCAAAGCACTTAGTTAGACTTGTTTGTTTTTCTTAGCTCCTGCTACTCCCAGAAAGAAACAATGCAGATATTGCCTGGGTTATTTTCCCTTCTCTCTGATATTTTTTGATGATGTGGGGTCGGGGCAGGGTGTCCCCCCCATTCCTCTCTGCTCTGGAGCTGGCTCCTGTCTGGGCACGGGGCATTACCTTGGACATTGTCCCCTTCACCGGGCTCAGGGGGTGACACCACCAAGGCAAAGCCAAGCCAGTGATGAGCAGGGAGCTGAGCCCTGGACCCTGAAAGTGCAAGGGCCAGCAGTGCCAGAGGGAAAGAAGGAAATAAAAAATAAAAAAACCTCTTCCTTCTACAGCTCCCCCCTCTCCTAGGCTCAAAAAGCCTTTGCATTTTTGGCTTTACAGCAGAAGTTTTGCAGACATTCCCCATCCAAACACCCTTATCTCCCGGGCGGTGGTGCAGGCTCCTCTGTGCTCTGTCAGCCCCGGCAGGATCTCCTTATGGGGAAGTTTTTCCCGGTGCCTCGGACACTGAGCATCCCTGAGCCCGTGGCTCTGCTCTGCCCCCTCTCCTCCCCGCTGGGATCAGGACGGCACACACCGTGCTGGGGGCACTGGGATATTTCCAGCACTATTTTCTCCTCTGCTCCCCACAGACCTGCTGCATCCTCTTCAGCTCCCGTTTCTTGTGCAGAAGTTTTCCGTGAGCTGCCCAGTGTCATTCCCAGGGCTTTTTCTCAACTACCTCTGCAAACCACAGCCTGGGCAGGGGACAAGCTTTCTTCTCCCTCCATGCACTTTCTGTCCACTTTTGAGAGCCAGGTAAACAATGATTTTTAAGTCCAGGGAGAAAAACAGCACATTGTCTGGAGCTGCCACCACTCCTGGTGACACTCCCTGGGGTTATGGAAGGAGTAGCAACCTCAGGAGCCTTTCACATCCCTTCTTGGTCTGTAGGACCACCAAGAAGCACATCCCTGATTTTGTCCCACGTATGTTTATACTGCCCAGATGCTTTGGGAACGGGGCATGCTGCTTTGGTATGATAATGGCTCCTGCAACTTGCCATGTGAACACTCACCGCCATTCAGTCATATTAAATTGCAATAACCTTTCAAATTAAACCATGCACCTTGTTTATTAGCAGTTAAATGCTTCCCTGAGCCTCTGAGCTACGGCAGGACACAGGACGCTCCGTATACAATCCCATAATTGGATATCTATTGCTTGTTTAGTTTGCAGCCAATTAGATAGCAAACAGGTTATGGTCTGCGTACGTGTTAAATATGACTTTCAAGACTTCCTGCAGGGATCAGTTATTATTTAGTTCAGCTGCACTACGGGCTCCATGCTATGTCAGGAGATGGGGACAGTGGCAGTCAGTCTGTCCGGGTCACTGGAATTAGCAGGAGGAGGAGGAGGAGGATGGGGATGGTGCCCAGGTCTCCCTGTGGGATGTAACCTGGGTTGAGGCCCATTTAGCCCTGGGCAGGGTGACTGCAGGTCCTGGATATGGAGGGGTGAGCAGAGGAAACCCATGGACTGCCCATCCCAGTCCATACTGGGAAGCACAGGGCCAGGCACTGGGCCAGGAGAGGATGCGGAGACCCCTCACCAGAGCCAGCCCCACATCTGGCACCCCCAGCCTGCGACCCCATACCTGCAGGAGGGGAAACCTTCTGCATTGCCCCAAAATCATAGGGTGTGTTTTTCTTCTCTGTCTCTCCTACGGCTGAGCTGACTCCTCCAGGGCAAATCTTCGTACTGTCTCTCTGTTTAACATCTCAAAACCTGAAGCTTCTCGGTGTTTTCCTTGCAGCTTTGAAAAGAGACAGGCATATTTTGACAAACTGAGATTATCTGAAATCATCTCGCTTAGAGTGAGCGGTTGCTGTATGGAACTTAATTATAAATTAATTAATAGCGGTAAATTTACAACCCGAGCTAGAGGGAGAAAGAGGTAGGAGAGAAGATTTGGAAGTGAAGGCAGTACGTCTGGAACATGCAAAGCCAAAATAAAAGTCGTTCTCCCAGCAAAAGCTCCCGCAGCACCTGGAGCAGCAGGTACCATTGGCAGTGGGTGCCATCAGAGGTGGGTACCATCAGTTGTGCACCACGATGTGGCACCAGAGCCACCACGAGCTCCGCGACCAGACCTGACCCCCTGGGCACAACCTCAGCTCTTCAGACCCAGTTCCAGCCAGCACAGCCAGGACTCCCAGGGGACCCTCAGCTTGGGGTGCTCGGCAGCGCTGGGTCATAATTGTGATTGCAGTGTCAATTTGTGGGGCTGGAGCTCCCCGTTAGGTCAAGGTTTCCTCCTGTCCCTTTGTCCCTTGTCCTCCACGGCTGGTGCAGGCAGGGTATCCCATGTCTTGGTCCAGCAGGGCTTTGAGCAACCTGGAAGGTGGGAGGCTCCCAGGGTAGGGGGCTGGAAATGGGTGAGCTTTAAGATCCCTTCCAATCCAAACCATTTTATGATTCTGTGATATCCCACGTGGGCTCATTCCTGTCCCCAGGCACAGGCCACAGGGTGAGGACCCTCTGATCCCCCCATCCCCACTGACCAGCAAGGCCGGGCATGGTGCCACCACGCCAACTCTTATTACTGGTGAACTGATTTATCAACAACAGTGATCTGCCATGAAACTTAGGAAAGGGAGTAAAGACTTTTAAAATAATAAGGTAAGAGGTAAAGCAACTAATTTTGCTCTTTTAGGTCCTTAAAAATAGCATTAATAAAGGCAAAAAGGACACACTTGGGATGAGTTGGAAAGCAAAACCGAAGAGGTTGGAATTTTTTTCAATTTCACTGGTGAGAGCTATAGTGCTTGTTGCGAGCTGGGACAGAGAGAGAAAGGAGAATCCTGACATTTACTTTTGCTTCTCACCAGCCTCTGTCTGCTCCGTTTGAAAAGGTTCTCAGAGGAACCCGCTGCTTCCAAATGCCCAAAATTTTAGGTTCTGAAAGATCAAATTCCAGCCTCTTCAGGTGTCTCCAGCTTCGGTTTCTTCTGGAGGGAGGTGCTGGGTGCTAGCGAGATCTTGGAGAGAAACAAAAGGAGCGAGTGATAATTTGGCTTCTTCGGGCATCAGCCCAGAGGGATGGGCATTACCCGTCCCCAGCAGCTCCATCGCTGGTGGAAGAAAACCTTCCCCGAGCTTCCACCGTGGGAGGGGAACCGTAATGCAAAATGCCATCCCTTACTGCGGCGACAGAGAGGTTCTGCCCCACGTCCATCCCCAGCACCCCCAGGGAATGAATCCCGATCCATGCTGCCACCCGTGGATTTTAAAACCAGTTGCTTTCCTGTCAAAACTTTCACAGTGGCTGTGCCACGAAGACTTTTACTTTTGCTTACAAAACAGCGCTGGGATTTCTCCAGGGAGGCAACGGATGCTGAATTTGTAAAGCTGCTTTCACCAGCACTCAAGCCTGAAAGAGGAGTGGAGATAAATATTTGCATTTTTATTTTGCTGCTCCCGTTCTCTAATGGAGCTTTACAAGCCAGAGGATGGCCCCGTTTGTGTACCCAGCGTGTCTGTTGGTGGGGTAAGTGTCAATCATTTATAAAATGCGGGATTTCGAGCCATCATCCAACAGAGAAGTGTTAAAGCTCAAGTGGGTCTGGGCTGCTCAGACGTTCTCCCTCCCCAGCACAGAGCCCCGCTCCCGGCTGCAGCACGGCCACGTCCCCCTGGTACCCACTGCTCCCCTCGTGTCACCCCAAACTTCATCTCCCAGCACATCCCTCCAAAAAATGACCTGGGGAGGGCTGGATCCAGGAGCCCTGCGCATTTACCACCTGCCAGAATTTGGGCAAAGAGTGGAAAGAGGCAGCCAAGGGGGAGCTGGTGGTGGCATTGCCACATTCTCCAAGTAACTCGTGTTGGGAGAGCTGGATGCGGGGTCCAGCCCTGGGGAAACCCATCCCTTTGCAGGAGGCTCTGGGTGCGCTGGGGTGAGGCACCACCCCATGTGGGGTGCAAGCACGGCTCAGGCCCCCACTGCTGGGAAGGGACCCCGGTGTGGGGATTTCTCCCAAAATTTTCTCCGAGGACTCCCTGAGCCCTCCAAGTGATGAGTTTCCCACAGGATGCTCCCTGCTCCCACTCTGCCAGCAGCACCGCCATGCAGGGCAATGAAGAATGATTGCAGCCTGTCATTAAGGTTTGTTGTTTGGGTTTTTTTTATTATTTGAGATTTTTCTTCAGAAGTCAAACCTGTTTCTGCTCAACAGAAGCCGTTTCAGAGGCAGCAGTCCTGCCTGGTCCATGTTTGCTTCAGCCCCTTAGTGGGGTGGGTCAAAGGAGATAAGAAGAAGCAGCGAGTGGCTCGTGAAGGTCCAATTCTTGTCCCCACATTGAGATGGCCGTGCCAGGAAGTCCCTGAGAACACCATCCAGAGTCACAAACTGCTTTTCCAAAGCAACATTCATGGCCCAGAGCTGTGAGGGGTGCTGGCAGATGAGGCATCTTCCCACCACGGTGCTCATTGAGCAGGCAAAGAGACCCCCAACTTGGGTTGTCAAGGGTTGAAGCCTTGTTCCCGGTGGGATAAGGCCTCTTCCCAGGATTGGGAGTGGGGATGGGATGGGGACGGGGATGGGATGGGGACAGGGATGGGATGAGCCCTCTCCCAGGAGCGGGGACAGGACAGTGGTGCCTGTTGGGTCTCCAACCCTGAGTTGGTCCATCACCCCTGGGCAGGGCTGGTGGCCAAGCCCTGGCTGCAGCAGATAACGTGAGCTCGAGGGGTTATTTAGAGAAACCAGCAAATCTTTCTAACTCCAGATGTTTTCTGCAAAAGCGCTTTTACATCCACATCAAAACATTCCGTGGGGACTTTCTCCTCTTGATGAATTTCTCAATGAAATAATCCAAGATCAAAACTGATCCGTTTTGACTTTCTTCGCTCTCTTAAACATTTCAAAGATAGTAATGAATTATGGTATATTTCTTTGGTTTTTTTTTTTCTTTTGTTTTATTATAATATTTTAACAGCTGTCAGATCGTGTCATTCTAATAAGGTTGTTTCAGTGTTTATGAATTGGAACGTTTCTCCAGAATTTCCATTCTGGGAAATACAGATTTCCGTCTCTGCAAACTCACTTGGGGAGAGAGAAAAAAAATTTCAAATATTGAACCCAGCCTGGGAAGGCGTCTTGTTTTCCAAGTAGGTTAAAGTTAACACGGGGTATAAATGTTCCTGATTTCACCCCAAATGTCACCCCATGATTTACTGAACACCCTTTTTTCACAGCTGAGGGTTTTGCTGCGCTGAGTCCTGTCCCACCACATATGACAAACCTGCTCTGAAAGGTAAACCCCCTCCTCTAATTAAATCCTTTGTAAATACATCTTTTAATTCATGGTATCTATTCCTAAATGCAAAGGAAAAAGAAATCTCTTCTCGAGAAACTCATTCTCTTCTAAACTCTTCACCTTTTCTGGAGAGAATGCTTGAGTTTTGTCGACTTTTTAAAATTCTTGTTGTAATTCTTTCTTTTTTTTCTTTCTTTTTTTTTTTTTTAGTTGTTATAGAACATCATAAATTAGCTGTCACCATTTTTTAAAGGTTACTGAATGTGTAAAATAATGTTTGCCCGATTCAGGAGTGCAGTAGTTTATGCAATTATAAAATAGCACATCAAAAAAAGCCAGACTTTCCTCGCTACTTGCATAATTCATCACTCATCCTGTTGTCATGGGCGAGACCTCTCCTATCTTGCAGACGACAAAAAAATTAAGTTTACATTCGCTTCTCTAATTAAAAATTTAAAACTTTAAAGGAAGAGAGTTTGTAAACTGTTCAACCATTAAAAACCTGGAGAAACAGCCTTAAAAAATACTCCAGTGACAGAAATAAACCACAATTTTCTGTTTCCACTTTCCCGAGCGGGTAAGGTGGCAGGAAGGAGAGCAAAGCGAGGAGCTCTGGGGGGGTGGCAGAGCTGGGGACAGCCAGGGATGGGGACACCATGGGTGGTGGTGACCTTGTCTTGAAGGTGTCTGGAGTGACCAACCCCAGGCGAGGATGGCTGTGACCCAGCTGCCCCAGTCCACTCATAGAACTGGGTTTGGGAGGAGATTGAGGGTGTTGGGATGGTCCTCATATATGCATAAGAGTATATGTGTGTCTATTTATGTACATATAGATATCTATATATGCTTACATGCATGTTTATATGGATGTGTGTGTGTACACATAAATATATATATATATGTGCACACACATAGTTGCAGCTTGAAGGAATCAGCAGTTTCAGGTACCTGGAATCCACTCAGCACAGCTGGTCACGGAGGAGCTCTTCTCATGGAGCTCAAAACCCAACATGGCTTCTCAATCCATCAAAATTTTTGGGCTGAAAAGACACTAAGGCCACTGTTCCAAGGTTGCCCTGCCATGCCCAGCCCTTACTGACACTGGGGACCACTGGCCAGTGACCACCACTGATGTTGCGGGAGATGGAGCAGCCACTGGTCCACCATCCCGGGAAAGGGATGGCTGTGTTGGGGAGGTGGAGCGTGGGGACAGGGATCTGGGAGAGTTTCCTCTTTGCCGATGAGGACAAGGAGAAACCGCTGAGACAAACCCCACGGAGCACATACAGGTGGTAACCAATACTCATAATATGTTTTATGCGAAAACGCACCCATAAATCAGGCTGAAATATTGTCATCCTGGAATTAAGGAGGCTGAATTGCTCCACTTTATCCGAGCTGTGCCCTTCAGTAAGAAATCACCCTGCTCCCCCAGCTCCTCCACCTGCCACCCCAGAGGGTCTCCCCTCGGACCCCGGACTGGGTGCACTGTGCTCCCAGTGATGCTAAGTGGCAAAACTGGGATTAAGAGAATCAACAAGGCCGCCTCGGAAGAGGCCAAGTCAGAAATAGCAGGCCCCGTTGCCTAATGGGACTTATCAATTATTATCTCAGACCATATTTCTTTGAGGGGTGATTGTTTCACAGAGCCTGACATCTCATATAGCTTTAAATTACTCACAACCGGGACGCCTTACAAGATAGCAGTAAAATCAGGAGAGGATTGGGCAATGTAATTATAGTATGGAAATGATGTTGATCGCTCAAGCAGGGAACAGACCTTGAATCGAAGCCCCATCCCTTCTCCCCCCACCCCGCTCCACGCTGCTGCCTTGCACCTACAGAGCCTGGAGAGCCAGCAGCAGCCACGGCTCCTCGTTAGGGATCTACAGACGATCAGGCACTGATGGTGGGCACGAGTGACACGTAGGGATGGAGCATGGAGGGGCCAGGGCAAGATACAATCTGTTGGCCAGAGGCACGTGAAAAAGGAAGATGGGTCCATGATGCTTGGTCACTGGCCAAGATGCTCAGGTGCTGGACCACAATGCTCAGGTGCTGGACACGATGTCCAAGCGTTGGGTAAGGAAGTTTTGGTGCTGGACCGTGATGCTCAGGCACTGGACCACGATGTTTCAGCATTGGGTGGACACCACCTTGGTACTGGGAAACAGCCAGAGCAGGACCCTTGCTTGGCAGCGACTGCTGGACACACTGACCAGCGCAGAGAACACAAAGTCCGGGATGGAGTGAGGAGTTGGGGGATTATGGGAGGCTTGTGCCTCTTTTGATTCCCTTTCAGGGGTCACGGCTCCCCCCGCACCTCCCTTGTGACAGAAGCTCAAATTTGATGGCTGCTTGGCGTAAGTGCCTTCAACAGGGACCCCACTCCTGATCACTATGCACCTTCTTTGGAGACGGAACGAGCTGCAAAATAAGCAAACTCTGCATACCTGTCAGAAAATCCCAGGTAGAGAACGAAAATCCCACTGAACATGCTGCACACGTTGTCCCAGCCTCCTCCTGCCTCCCCAGGAGCAGTTCCCGGGCTGAGCCAGTGCCGCGGGGAGCGACCCGCTGGGGTCAGTACCTGGGTACCAGTATGGGTATTTTTCCAGATTGCTGCTGGGAACAAGGGGAACCGATAGGAGCCTGGCTGGATATTTGCTGGTGACAACCAGCAAGTCTGCGGGAAAGCAAATGAATGTCCCCGAGGACAGTCACACAGCGGTGCCTTCGCCTTCAAAGGCAGAGCCCTGGTGGGAGGGCTGGGGCAGGGAGCAGTAGCCTATGGGCACAGATGACAGGGCTATCAATTTGATGTTTTTAAATGCTGGAGCAGGAATGCTGTTTCCTGAAGAGCTGAACAGGAAAGGTAGAAATCATGACTTGTCTTTTTTTTTTTTTTTTTTTTTTTTTTTAATTAAAAAGCCCTGCTTTCTCCAACTCCTTAAAAGTTGATGCTCTGTCAGGCTTAACAAGCCGCTGTCAATCCGTTCCCAGCCATGCCTGGTGCTGGGGAGGAGCAGAGGCAGCCAGGAGCCTGGGCACACACAGGGTTGGGGACACAGCCACCAAAAGCTCTTTCCCAGTCCCAAACTGGGCTCCACAGCCTGACAACCCCAGTTGTGGGCAGAGCCGGTGCTGAGGGAGGACTGGCTCCTTGCAGCTGCCTCTCCCTCCAGCATCCCTCCTCTGGGAGCACTGCCCAGGGGTTGCTGGATCAGCAGAGGGACTGGGATGAGCCCCCTACCCTGGGCTGGGCATCTCCTCCAGCTCTCCAGCACCTGTGTGTCCCTCCAGAGCCAAATATCCCGACTGTCCAGCTGCCTCTGGCTGAGCCTGGAAGTGGGAACCCTCCTTGGACCACAGGCTTGCAGTGGTAACACCCTGTCTCTGGGAGTGCTGAAATGATCCCGGATAATGAGGTTAATTAATATGTTCCTCCAAGCCCAGAGGCACTGGGGAAGATTGGGATCAGCCTGTCTCCACCAGCTGTAAGATCTGTGCCCGGGATTGTCCAAAGGTTACATGGCGCAGATACGCTTCGGGCCATGCCGGGAGATAATAAATCATTGTTTATTAAAAGCCCTTTAAGGATGCCTGCAGAACAAAAGGAGGTGTGTGGCTCTCTCCCCCAGCCTCCCCCTCCTCCAATTCGCACCCAGCGCCATGAACGAAGCCGCTGGTGCTGACAAATCACCATTCTCAGCTCAGAGTCCCAGAAGCACCTTAAAAAAGTGGAGGAACGTTGGACTCGGGGGCCAGGCTGGAGGGAAGCCAGTAGCCAAGGAGGCAGCTAAGAATGATGGTCAGCAGAGCAGGGAGAGAGGCAATAACGCTGATGGGCCTCACACGCCAGCCCCAGAGAAGTCCCCCTCTTGAAACGCATCCAAAACAAGCATCACATTTGGTCTAAAATGATGTCACTGCCGATCATTAGTGTGGTAATTACAGTGAAAGCCTTTTGCAATTGTATCCTCTGAAGGGTCATTAATGCAACCCAACCGCACCAGTAAATGTCTCATTAGTCTTATTTCAGACTTATGTATTTTTCAGAGCTACAGAATCCTAATAGTCTTTCCCCTCCAATAACATTTATATCTGCTCCCTGCTCCAGCCTCACTGACAATGGGCCCTTCTCCTCCAACTTCCTAGTGCTCCACTTGAGAAGATGATTTTCTAGCAGAAGGGCACCAAGAGCCAGCGATTGAGAGGTCAAGAGATGGATCTTGGTCTTTGGTCACCCCAGAGGCTTAGGAAGCAGCTCCTGCTCCTTGTTCACAGCAAATCTGATCTGGATGGAAATCTGGGGGTCAGTGAGAAGGCAGATAAACACACGGACAGGGTATCAGTCACCTCAGGAGCTCCTGGAGTCATATCTCAACAGCCAACGGCGCAGGAGATCTCTGTGTGAAAGGCTGCAGGGGAAGGTAGGGCAGATGCTGCTCCATGTTTCTATTGACCTTATTTTGGGGGAAAGGGAGAAGACCAGCTGTATTTGCTGAAGGCTTATGGCCATCCAGGAGCATAAGACCACTGGGAGGAGATCAGAAATCAAAACCTTGTTGACAAATCTGAGGTCTGGCCCAAAAGAAAGCAGACCAAAACTCGTCAGAGACAACTGCAAGTCGTGCAGCTCAGTGGGAGCATCCAGCTGCACAAACATGGCCAGGGGGGCAGGAACTGCTGCGAAGGGGATCTGGATTAGAAGGCAAACCTCAACAGCTGCCACAACAGCAAGGTATGTGCAGAGACTCATCCACCCTCAGCACGGACTGGATCTCTCTGGGATGGAGAATGTGGCTTTTGCACCAAAACAAAAGCCTATTAGAAAGATTAAGGAGTGATTTGGGTCAGTGTTAGGCTCAGAGAGTGGACCTGTCATGTCTGAATGTCCAGAAGAGACTTTGGAGAGTGGAGATGGAGTAGGGAGGAAGCTACTCCCCAGCAAATCGAAGACAAAGAGAGATGCCACTTCTAGCGTCACAGACCCTAAGATGCTCCAAGGCTGCTCTAAGCATCCCAGCAGAGACAGCAAGGGGTGGGCATCCAGGAAAGCACTGTCTGGCTGCTGCCCTCGGCTTCTGGCACAGGGAGGACACCCTGGGTGGGAGCTCCACAAAAGAAAGCCAAGAAAATCTGCCTGGCTGCATCTTCAAACTCTGCGAGTAGGAGCTGCTCCCCAGGATGTGTCTCGGTCCCACACCCCCTCCCAGCACATCATGTGTAGCTGTTCCTCATGCAGCCAACTCCTTTAATCAGAGAAGAAAAAACCCTCAGAACACAAGATTCAAATCCACCAGGAAAGGTGACAGATTCTCCTATTCTTCAAAGGGGCTCTTTAAATATTAAAAATAGCATTGTTGTTTTAGCAACGTTAATTTAAATGATGCACACATGACACATTTAATCACCTTTGCATGCTCCAGACACCGCACTTCTCTGTGGCGACAGAAGCCAGGTTGGGGCTCTTCTTTTCTAGTTTGTCCTGTGACAGAAAAAAGGAGAACATCCACTGCATGGAGAAGTTGGAGGAGAAAGAGGAGGAGGAGGAGGAGGTGTATTCCCAGCCTGCACATACACAAGGTGTGATGAGACATAGCCCAAGAGCATCTCCTTCTTTTCTAAAGCTGGGCTTCCAGATCAGCTTGGCTAAAAACATACCCCCAGAAGACAGGGCTTAAGTGGGTCAAACACAAAGAGACATCCAAAAGCACACCCCAGTGTTTTCCTGGTTCTTCCCACAACTGCTCAGCCCATGCTAAATTCATGCTTCAATAGCTCCTTTCCTTGCTCTTATGTTCTTCCAGCTTTAGTAGCTTGATGATCCATAGTGGTCACTGTTTTCAGGTTGGCTGGTGGCTAAAAGAAAACCAAAATATTTAAATATATCTGTGAAGTAGAGATGTCTTGGAATAAGTTGGTTGCAACCATCACCTTTGTCTTTTTCCTCCAAATGCATTTCTGACCAAAAGAACAAGCATAACTCAAGTAGTGCAAGCTGAAGCTAAATACAGGTGGGGAGTTAGATTGGTTATCACCATCATTTAGGAGGAACTTCCTGTGGAAGACTTTCCAAAGAGACACACAGCCTTCACCCACCACAGGTGCCTCTCAGGCTCTTTCTTTTATGAACTAGAACGTTTTTCCTTGCTCACAGCTTCAAAGGGTCTTTGGAGAACCAAGGGGTTTGGGTGCTACTTGTAAAGCTGCCCACACACCATTGGGGTTTCTTTTCACCAGTCTCTGAAGACATGAAGCCTTGTGGTGCCTTGCTCTCCACCACACCTATTCTAATGACTGCACTCTCTAGTCAGCTAGAAAACACTCCCCCCTCCACAGGAGAGCTTCACTGTCTTTTGCAGACCCAAACAAGGGCAAGGTGGGGAGGGGGATCATATGATTGCAAAATGATGGAATTCATCTGCGACTTGACCTTCACTAATGATGGATGGCCTGTTCGTAAAGATCAGCAGTTGAAAGCCTTCACTCTGATGCATCACCTGCACCTGCAATGAATTGAGGAGGGGAGGGGGGGAAACCTGACGTCCTTCCTCACATCTCCAGGGCTTGTACAATACATGCAGTTTCTGGTGACCAAGATCCGTAGCCTGCATGGATTGAATCCGAATTTGAGCTCTGGGCTGTACATGAGCCAAGGGGCAGTGGTTAAACTGGGGCTCAGGTTCTCATGTCCAAGTGTCCCAGTACAAACTTGCGTGTCTCGTGATGTCTTACCTCAAACCAGACCTCGCACAAGAGCTGAGTGTAGCTGTGAATAATTTGTCTCTCAGTCCTGGCTGCCTGCCTGGCTCCGAGTCACATGTTGCTGAAGGAATCGTTGTAACCCGCAAATTATTTTCTTGTGCTAATTCATTCTGATGAAATAAAACTATTGCCAATTGCTATCAGCCTCAAACTGGATGTGCTGGGAGCTGCCTTGTGGATGGTGCTCTCTCTGCTCTTGATGACAGCGTGTAATGACTTCTGGTATCCAAATGGAAAATATCATCTTTTTATGCTCAGGATCTCACCATGGCCATAGGGACTCTCTTTTTGTTAAGTGGTGATTATTATTATTTGAATTATTGCTTGCATTTATTGCCAAAGGAAAGAAGAGAAAGATCTGGACAAGCTGCTTCTATATTAACGTGTTCAGATGTGGAATAACAGGAAAGTGGCTCTGCTTGCCCGACCCATCCCTCCAGGAGAGAAAACTCTCTCCTGTCCCAAGCTCCTGCTTCTTCTCCTTATTGGCTCCTATCCCCTTATCTTCTTCTTATCAGTCTCCTGTAGCCTTGGAGCAGCCCCAAGGTGTTCAAAACAATTGAGCTGCCTTTCAGCCCAGATCAGAAGTGACGAAGTATCAGGGGAAGACGTTCTTTGGTCCCTTCTGGGGGACAGAACTGGCTTGTTCTCCTCGCTCTCCAGGCTCAGGGAAGGGGCAGTGTCCATGGACAGAGCCCCCAAGCTCCTCTGCCAGCAGCAAGGAGCAGGGGGAACTTCTCCAGCCATTTCTGAACCCGTGGGACACAGAGGAGCAGGACAGAGGGGAGGAAAATAAGAACTTCAAGAAAAACCTTTACACTTCCAGGCAACTTAGAGCTGGTAATTAAAGGAGCGAAGGTACATTCTCCTGCTCCCAGCTCCTGCGTCTTCAAGGGAGGGAGGTTTGGATTATGCATTCGAACATGTATCAAGGTCCACTGGTTTGGAACAAGAAGTCTGCCAAAACGCACAGCCTTGGAAGGGGGAGCTGAATCGAAGAGAGGTCAGAAGTTGCCTTGGTGCTGTTTCTGCAAGCACAAGGAATAGTAACAGCTCTCCGTGGGAAAAAGCCAGACATCTCCAGCAGAGATGATGGAGAATGCAAACCCCCCTTCCCCAAATACTTCCTTGGATCCGCTTTTCCTTTACCAGGTGTACTTCCTGAAGAAGGGCATATACTTCCCTGTACATGCACAAAAATCTGAGCATGGCAATTGGCTTTCTGCAGTCGTGTAACTGCTGCTTTTTGAATAAGGTTTCAGAACCACAGTAGAATGGTACAAGTCCACATTCCTGACCAGTCTCCGGAGTTGGGCAAATAACACACACACCTCCCCCCCCGCCCCCAGTTTCTCCATAATTCAAGAAAAGCTTTTTCTGGTTGTGTGAATAAACAGGTGGTGATGCCACGTTTGGAGGTGATAAAGTCACCCAAACACGGCAGTGAAACGCTCTGAACTGAATGGGGCCTGGGCACAAGTTCAGCTCCCACAAAGCAAAGCACCCAGCCGTTTCGGATCAGCGGGGGCTTAAAGTTAAGCAGATGCTTGAGGCTTTTATGAATGAGGTAGCAAAGGAATGTGTTTGCTACAAAGATGCAGGTTTAATTCCGAAAAGGCGCATCTCACAGGGGACACAGCCGTCGCCTCGGGGAGCTGCACAGCGGGGACAAGGAGGGACAAACATCTCACAGGTGCTCTCCAGACTCAGGACCTGCTTTTTGTATGTGTGTGTTTGCAACGAGATAAATAACCATGTTCAGCAGAGGGGTTTGATTTTTCTTGCTTGTTTGTTTCTTCCTCCTGGAATTTTCCCTGTGATTTCAGAAATATCGTCTTCTGCTGGGTGCTAACGTGTCTGGTTCAAAAAGAGGGTGGCCTTTGTGTGCGTGGGGGTTGTATGACCTCTTTGCTGCTCGGTGTATAAGTGCTCGAAGGAGTGTTTGTGCAGAGCTAAGCAAACAGATGAAAACATTTCTGTGTATATATAAAATTTATTCAAACACAGATTCCAGTGTAACTGCGTTTGCAACCGTTCACGATTTTCTTTGCACCTGTGTTCGAGCACTGGAGCTTGACTGATCATGAAAGGAGATACTGTACTCAAAGGTGTCCAACAAGTTTCGCCGCCTACACTTGATTGGAAAATTCAGAATACACGATTTGTCAGGGTTTGGTTTAGTGGTGTAGGTCGGCGAGATGAAAGTGATGCCAAGAGCAATGATAACTGGAGTGCGGTGACAGCTCTTGTGCATAAGCCATCCACGTGGGCAGAGCATTTAGAGGCACAACTCTGAGTAACAACCCTCATTCAGAAATGTGAAGAAGGTGTAATAAAAAACCCTATTAATAGGGAATTTCTGTTATGCATCAGTCCCTCAGCTCTACTTGCATGGAGAAACAATGTGGGAACAAATGGTGTGGTGGCTCCAGTGAAGGTCACTTGCACGCCTCCTGGTCCCTGCTGGAAGGATTCTCAGGGTGCCATTTAAGACACATCAGGCTTTCTCCAGCACTGGGAGAGAGCGATTTTTGCCTCCAAATCATCCTCTCAAGCTGCCAGAGCCTAAAATAGCTTTCCTATTCACAGAGAAGCAATGGATGCGATTCACATTCATTATCGGTGTGTCATTCACAACCCGTGCACCCATGGTGGCTTGTCCCTTCCTCTCACACCTCCACTTCTTCCTTCCCCGGCTCACAGAGGACAGCGAGGTGCCTGGTGGCATGGATTGCTCTCATCTAACCTTCAACCCACATCAATCCATCTGTCTGCTCCTGCAGCTGAGCTCAGCGATACGTAGGAGCATCACAGACTCCACGGAGGTGGGAGCATCCATAGCCAGGCACGTCCCATCAGCATCATCAACCATCACCAACACCATCAGCAAGACCTGAGACCAAAGTTTTTGAACCCGTGGACCTCTAAGAAGCTGTGATACTGGGCTGAGAGCTGGGCAGATCTGGGCTTGCCCAGTAAAAAAGAGGAGTTACAAGCTTTGAGGGCTGGACCGCAGTGGGAAAGCTGTAGCGTGCTGTAGGGTAGGTCAATGGAGAAGAGATGAGCAATTCATAAACAGTCCTGAGCTAAAAACACCCAGTGCTGTTTGCTCTGTAAGGTTGTGTCTGCCCTTCCTGAAGATTATTTATATACCTCTAATGTGAGAAAATTTAGGGGAATTCCAGAAGCTCAGCCTGATTTGGCCACAGACTCCTCCTGAAGGTGCATAACTTGTTCCTGCCCGATAGGAACATCTCTCCCTCTCCAGTTGCAAGCAGCAGCATCAATGAGGCAGTTCATTGCCGACCCCCAGAGCCATAGCAGCAAACCCCCACCCTACAGTAAAGAACCCCTCTTTCCCCAAGCCCAGGAAGCTCAGGGTGCAAGGAGAGGGTCTCTTCCACTGACCATCCTCCCCAACAGACAACTTTCCATCTCCAGCAATTCTTGAACCACCAGCAGCAACCCAGCTGGGTGCTGGGCACCCAGGCAGAGCCCACCCCTCTCCCACAGCTCCTGTAAAAGCTGTCACCTTCGCTCTGACACCTTTCCTGCACAATGTGGCCCTTTTCCTCCACAGGCCACGTGTTTAGCTTTATAGAGAGGGGAAAAAAACCTGTGCAAACAGTGAACCACAGTGAGGAGCAAACTGGTCCATCCCACGGACCTGCAGCTCCCGGCCGCACACCCATGCCCTTTCCAGCTGTTAATACCCCTCACATGCTTTCGTGTAAGTGATGGAGAAAAGTGTCAGGCTGGGGAAAAGACAGATCACGAGTATTTCTGGCCCTGACATTTTCCTCCAGATATCTGGATTTCCATATATTTGAAAACCTAATATAAACAACAGAGAGAAAATTTGCATTTCGGGCAGTGAGGAATGAAAAATGGAGGCGGCGTAATGTATTGCTGCTCGAGGAAGAGGAATGACAGTGGTAAAGTCGAGCACACACGACAGCACCCAATCGGCTTGTGGCAAACTCATTTCCTGGCAGAATATAGGGTTTCATCTGCTGGAACATTTAATAGGCATCAAAGAAAGATCACTTCCCTCCTCTCAGTGCAGATTGAGAGCCTTCGCTCTTGCTTTATTTTTGCCATTTTATTAAACCCTTTATATAGTTTTAATACAATATGTATGATCCTCCTGAAAACAAATAAATTCTTAGGCGCTTCCCAGATTCTAAGGATTTCGAATGGTTACATATGTTTTATTTATATTTTCAGAGAGACATTAAATATGCGATGCATAAAAATATGCAACAACAACAAAAAAATCAACTCTAATTTATTGTTCCATACAGAACAACGTTACATTACAGCGTTAATTTGCAGATTTGGGCAGCGCCAGCTGGGAAGGGCGCCTCCCTGAGAAGGGACTGAGCACCCTCCCACGGTCACCATTTTGACTGAAAAGCCCCAAAATGCCCCCTCAAGGATTTTTAGTCTTCACCGTGCTGGGAACAGGGATTTGACCAGGGTGGTTCCCAACCAGGTCACAAGGAAAGAGCTGGGAGCAGGGGGATGTGCTCTGAGATCCCAGAGGAACCCTCTCCCAGACAGCAGGTGCCCAGTTACTCCAGAGCAGCATCGTGTGTTAACACCAGTTTCCGTGCCACGTGAAGAAATGGCCACCTCTCAGCCAGCTGAATGTGCTCCATGCCCAGGCACGACATAGACACCCCCTCCCATCCCACAAAAAGTCAGACGCTGGAGCCCTGCAGATCCTGAGCTTCCATTAAATTCACCTCCAGTACAACTGAGAAGCTTGTGATGGCCACCACCCAGCACGTTCCTGGGGAATGAGTAGATGAAAGCTCTTAGGAAAAGTGCTCCCAGCTCAAAGGAGGCTCCTGTGCAAAGCCAGCGGGTGACAGAGCTCCCTGGGCTGATTTTAACCATGCTTTTCTGTGCCTTTTGAATTCCATTTCGCAGCATCTATTGGCTTCCCAGAGCCAGCAAGAGAATGGGGTAGGGAAGGCAGAGGGATGGGGTAGGAGGAGGAGGAGAGAGCAAAGGATAATTTTTGCTGACAGTATTCCGCAGAGCTGGAAGCAGAGTGTCTGGTGAACCTTAGTTATGGCTTTTGAAGCAGCCTCTGGCTCTGAGGATCCTGTGTTTAGGAACCAGAGAAACGCATCAGAAGGTTTTCAGAGGTTCATCAATTCTGATCAGGTTCAGTCTGGACACACGATCTCTCCAGCTCAGGCATATTCTTGGCAGGCAGCCCCTACCCCCTAAATATGCAGGCACACAAGCACGCTGGCATGCACTTGGATTTGTGTCAATGATGCCCACACTCTTGCAGAGGGGAACTGCTGAAGAACTTGTCCCCTTGCACGTGGACCTGCCTGTGCACGGGTCTGCCAAGGGGTACCCTGCATCATTGGCACGATGCCCCTTCATTCTGCCTCCTCAGTCCCTCCCAATCTGAAGCCCAAACCCTGTTTGTGACATGACATTTATGCTGCAGAACCCAGCTGTGAGAGCACACACCCAAAAAAAGGGTCCTGGCTTGGGCTGGGACACGGTCAGGGATGGCTCAGAGCATCCCATGCAGATGAGACCTCATCGCGGAAATCAATTTGCAGTTAAGAGATGCATGGACAAGGAAGACCACATATCCATGGCTTTCACCAGGAGGCATCGTGAGGCTCCTGATGCCACTGAGGAGAGGGCTGAGCCTCCTCATGCATATTAAGAAAGCCCTAATTGCATATTAACAGCCCTCTAACCCTGCTATACAAGAAACAGCCTTGTGTCAGGGACAGAAAGTATCACAGCCTTTCTATCCTGGGCAGTTTACAGCTATTTTTGGAACAATGGGACACACATAAATATCCCCCCCCCAGATCCTTCCTGAGGAGGCTGGGGATGTGCCACCTTTCTGGGTGCCACAGGAGCACCCACAACCCTCCCAAAGGCTGCCTTTCTGATGGACGGCTCATGCCGAATACATTATTTTTGGTCCTGTGAGCACAGTGATGGGAAGTGACCTGCTGGTTAAGGGTAACCTGTGTTAACAGAGCTGTAGTCGTGTTGATTCAGAATATCTTTCATGTGTGTCCTTTAGAAAAATGTATTCTCCGACGAGGCGGTCAGAGCCGGAGCGGCGGGTGCCTCCTGATGCTGTGTGTGACACCAGCTTGTCCTTCTGGCAAATCATTAGCCCAGACACGAAAATACACAAATAAAAGCAAATGCTACGTTGGCCTCCAAGCTTCCAGCTGGTCCCCTCGCACCATGGCCACGGCAGGGTGGCAGTGGTGGCCCTGTGCTGGCCCACTCTCCTCCCTCAAACCAGCCTTTTGCCCAACCTCTTTTATTTTTCTCTGTGAGCTCCACATATTCCATCAGGGAGCTCTGAAAGACCCCAGAGAGGAATGATCCTGCATGCAAGCCATGCCCGAAGCCCATGAATCAGTGTGAGACCAGAGACCTGAGCTCTGCAGTAACAGGGTGCTGGCCACAATGAGAATAACACAATCAGAAAAGTTAGGTCCCTAGTTATCCCCAAATGAAAGTGATAGGAAAACGAAAAGACAACTGAGATAATTCCATTGTCACTGACCAACAGATTCCTTTTATTTACAGGCTTCTCTCTTTACATTTACACCTCTATTTTTAAAAAAGAAAATAATTAAATTATATTTATTTAAATAAATGAAAAATTAAAAACCAAACCCAAACATGATGTCTTTTTAAGGACAATAAAAACAACCTCCTGAATTTCTTTAAACACATTTTCTAATTAGCTCTGGGACCAAATAATTCACAAGGTTAATACCTTGTGCTGCCCCCAAGCTTTCTTGGAGAGGGAGCTCTTTCCCCCCCCAACTTTGATCAAGACTACTGAGGGATGCTCGCCCTGCTCCTTTCTCTGAGCCAGGACAGTCCCAAAGTCCAGCCCAGTGTTCCCAGTCCAGACATCCCCACAGTGTGCAGAAACTTCCCCTGCTATTCCCCCACCAAGGCAGAAGGGCAGATGGAAGAGAAAAGAAAGAGGAAGCAAACTCAGGGTTTTTTTGCCAGTGTTTTTCTTAGATGGCTTAAATTCCAGAATTAGAGATGAGAAAGTTGCCCTCCCTGACTATCCGGGGACCTGGAAGCAATTTTCGATGACTGCAGTGAAGATGTGAGCAGTGTCTCCCCGTGTGGGCTGGTCAGCAGATGGGGAGGTGGCCGGATGCCCAGCCGGAGCTGGCTGGTGGCCACAGCAGGGAGGGAGGGGGCCACGCTCGCCCCGGCTCAGCTGCACTCGCCTCCTGCCATAAGCGGCTGGACACGGTGCATTTTCCACCGTCACCCCCTGGCACCCAGGAAATCTCTCGCCTTCTGCTTTCCTGGAGGAAAGTCCAACAACCCCAGAAAAGCTGCTGCAAAATCCCAGCTGGACGGGTCCAGGAGAGGACTGGGGGGAGGTGCCTGAATCCCAAGGCAAGGAGCATCTTCCCAGCAGGGTCTGTCTGGCAGCGGGACACAGCTCGGGGACAGCCCAGCTGCCTCCAGCACCCTGAGAATGGGGGCTTGTCCCTCCCTGCAGGTCCTGGGCTTGCCTTTGGTGCCCACCCCAACAGGCTCCTTGCCAACAGCCCAGACATCCCCAGAGACAGGACGCAAGCGTCCCTGTCCCTCTCTCCTCTCCGGGGAACTGTCACCCCCCTGCCATGGGACACTCACTGCTTGCCCAGGGACACTCACTGCTCGCCCAGGGGCTCGGTAGATTTTCTCGATAGCCAGGGCACTTACGCAGGGCTCATGGCAGGCTGGGGTGGACCAGGGCTGTTGTCCCCACAGGGCTTTTTGTGACCTTGGCCAGCAGCAGGCTGCAGGCAGTGGTCCCAGGCTCATTCTGATGGGACCCAGCTGTGCTGGAGCATCTCTGTGGGGCCCTTGCCCTGCAGAAGTGCTAGCCAGGCTCCCCTGCTCCCCCACCCCAGGCCCCCTTGGCAGGGAAATGCTGCTATTTGCTTGTTGTTAAAAACAATCACTGTCAATTGATTTCTCTCCCCTATTTCTGGCTTTTTCAATTTGATTCTTCAATTTGACAAAGCTCTCCCTGCATGGAGAGGCAACAGGACCCAACCAGAGGCTAATCCATGGTTCCATGGAGCAGCTCCAGTGATCCCAGGCAGACAGACCTGGACCTGTCTTTGTCCTCAACAGCCATAGGTGATGCTAGAGCTGCTGCCAGTCTGGAATACCCAGTCCCTAAAGATGTCATGGATTGTACACTGTCTGGAGAGCCTTCCTCTTGTGCAAGATCTAAGAGGCAACACTGAGACCAAGGTCTTACTGGCTCCTTTCCTTCATTGTCCACCACAAAGTGAGTGGGGACAGGTCATGGCACCGACAGAGCATGGATAAAGGTGCAATTTGAGCAAGCCCAGACCATGTGTGAGATGTCACCGCTCTTTCCACTGCCAGAAGCGTTTGTTCCCTCAAGGGTGTCTCAGCCCTTTGAGCAGGGAAATTACCCAACGCTTCTCTGAGAGCTTCAACCCATTCGTGCCTCTCCTCACCTGCAGTTCTGCAGCTTCCCACCAAAAGCCACCAGTTTGGTACGTAGGGAGGCTCAGCGCCCACCGGCTCCATCCCTGACTGCGTCCTCACTTGGGATGGACCTGGGCTCAGCACCATCACCTTGATATGGGGATGGACCTAGGCTCAGCACCATCACCTTGACACCAGAATGGACCTGGGCTCAGCACCAGCATCTTGATGCCAGGATGGAACCAGTCTGCCAATTCCACACGCTGCATCCCACCGCCACCAGGCACAGCGTTTGCTGTGGCTCAGCAAAGCTCAGCAGAGCCACCGAGCAGTGTTTAGCTTTCCAGGTTTGCAGTTGGAATGATGATTCTCATCACCACTTGAATTTAATTTAAATGGTTTGCTTCTGCTTTCATTTTATTGGCACCCATTATATCCCCCTTGTACCTCTGGCATTTCCTTAATAGTCTTTTGACTCATCTGCTCTCAGGAGGAGAAACATTTTTTACAAGAACAATATGAAGTAACAGTTATAAAATCTGTAGCCTGGTGATAAATGTTAAGGACTCATATTCTTTTATTGGAAATTGCTGTCTTTCAAATGTTTAACAGATTTGTAAAAATAATTTCTCCAAAAGGTTACGGTTCTATTGAACTCCATTAGAGAGAGCCCGGGCTCTAAATCAAGGCGCTGCATCCCGGCGCCCGCGCACGGGGGACACGCCAAAGTCATAACTTTCTCCCTCCGTACACAACACCGCCTGGCTCCTCTCCAGCATCATTCCATTTCCAGGACACTTTCCTTGACCCCCGGGTCCCCCCGCCGCAGCCGAGGGGGTGCGCTGCCGGAATCCAGGCGTGAAATGATGAAGGGACGGGGCTGCGGTGGCTCTGGCTGTGCTAGGACCTCAGATGTGAAATCACCACTTTTTTTTTTTTTTTTTAAAACTGTTTTTTCTTTTTTTTTTACCCCCTCCTCCTTCTCCTCATCCTGGCCTGTCGCATGCCGGGCGGAAAAGATTGTATTTATCACCTGTCAGGGCTTGGCAGAGCTGAGTTACGTGGAGCAGGACAGCATAAAATTATCATACACAAGCATGAAATTACAAAATCGCTCGGAACTGAACAACAAAATTATTTCATTTCTGAGGGAGGCCATTCCATTTTTTAGTCGTGACACCTCAACTGCCAAACTTTGAATTGAAATTGAGTGTGAGGTGCATGGAATATAGACAGCAATAACAAGCAAAGGCATGTAAACTAGCCATGCAAATACACTACATTAATGGCCCCGGAAACCTCCCACAGGAGATATGTAACTAAATAAATGTCACATGTCCCAATAACTCAACTTTTCTTATACATTGTGAAATGAATTATGCCATGATCGGAGCAGGGGCTGCTCCTGGTGACGGGACTCCCATTTGCCTGGTGTTCTCCTGGACCTCATCTGGTTTTTCGCTTTTCCTCTCCCTGCATTTCTTATCAGAGGTGGATAAATACGGCCAAGGTTTGGAGCTGCAAGGAGACGGGAGGGGGTGGGGGGGGGGAAGGATGCAGCAAAGCAGCATACAGCTCCCTCAACTGCAATTTGGTGACAATTCCTTTGTGAGAACTTCCCCGCCACGTTCAGACGTGCGGGCAGCAAGAGTGATGCTATCGCAGCTCATCCAGACTATGAAATCCCCCCGGCCCCCTGGAGCAGAGCTAAGGTTTCTATCTCCCCCCTTGCAAAGCAGGGCTCGGGGCTGCTCTGTATGCGCCGAAAGGTCTTGCAGGAGCGCGAGGAGGTTTATTAGGCTGCTTATGCAAAGGCAGGCATCACGCAGGGAGGTAACAGCAGCTCTCTTCCCCGTTAGCTTCCTCGCCAGGGAGAGCTCGGCCGGCGAGCCCCGGCTCTGGCAGGGAGCAGACACCGGCAGTAATTGCAGCGAGGAGGAAAAAGAGCAGTTCCATTTTATTGCAACTGGTAGCATCCTGGTGACTGGAGGCAAGAGGGTCCCGGAGGAGCGATATTTTATTAACGCTATTTGTGTCAAAGCTTATTGTGTGTTTGTCTGACTTTCCCTGGGGAGGGGAGCCCAGGGTGGAAATAACGCGGCACTTTCTGGGTGAGGACACGCTGCCCCCGTGGCCGACTCCTCCGTGGGGCTGGGGGAGCGGGCAGGAGTGGGCAGGAGGTGCCAGCCACGGTGGGCATCCAGCCCCCGGCTTCGCTGGGGAGGAGGCAGCACCATCCATCACCGTGGAGGGGGGGGAACAGATTTGTCAGCTCCCTCCGCCGCACGGATGGGCTGTGCAGGGGCTGAGCAGAGCAAACCAAATGAGATGTTAAATGAAACGAAAGAAGGAGTGGAAGAGGCACCTGGGATTGGGAGAGACACCAAGCTGCCTCCTGCCAGGACGGATCACCCACCCCGGGGAGGCACCGCAGGCTCCTGCCACGGCTTTGGGTGGTTGCTGCCTGCATCCCTGCCGGGCCAGAGGAGGGGGGATGCTCTGTACATCCCCGGGGACCAGAATCCACAGGAGGCAGCTGGGCAGGCTCCAAAGGCTCTGAGTGTCAGTAGGTCCTCAGATTCCCAGACATCGAGGTGTGATGCAGGATCTCCCTTGGAGACCCCGGGAAAGGGCACACTGGGAAGTCCCTGTGTGCTGTGGAGCAGCCAGGACACCTCCAGTGGGGTAAGGTGGGACTGGGACCGGTGGCACTGGGAGCCCAGAGAGGAAAAAACCGGCTGTTGAGGGGACTCCAGCCAGGAAAGCTTATCCATACAAGCCTCAAACCTTGTTACATCCTCAGCACTCTTGCTCCGGCTTCAGGTAGTCTTGTAGAAGATGCAGCCCTCATGGCAGGTCCCTGCTTTGGTGGCCACACGGTCCCATGATGTACCAAGATGCTGCAGGGCCAGCATTTGTTGCACAGTGAATTGCATCCCGTCTCCTTCCCTCTCCTGCAGCTCAGACCCTTCTCTGCAGCCCTGGGGACATCCCATGCTTTGTCCCCCAAATCCCAGCAGTGAGGAGGGGGAGCAGAAGAGTTTCTTGCAGTTTGCAGTGAAGACAATAACAAACTAGGGGGCAAATCCAGTCGTCAGGGCCACAGAATAGACATCCCAGTGGGCATCCAGGGAGCACGCAGCCTAGGTGTTTAAACTGCCAACAACAGCAACCCAAAATGGCATCCTGGGCATGGGAAAGGGACAACCTGTTGCCACCTGGCTCTCAGCATCCCAGCGATAGCACAGCTCGGAGAGCGAGCATTCAGGGTTCCCATCCTTCCACAGAAACTTGTGATCTCAGCAGATGGGTATTTATTAACCGTTGGTTTTCGGCTCCACTTGCTTTAAAATATGAAGAGGGATTGTGTAAGGGTCAGAATTTCCAACTGGAGCCCAGGCAGCAGGGGAAGGCGGCCTCGTGCAACGGGGAGTTTCCAGAGAACAGAGATTCCTGGTGATTTACGATGAAGGAGGCAAACCTGGTCTTTGCTTCTCCCAGGCAAGCCTTTGATGCTGCCCCTTTAATCCTTAGCCACCTGGTACTAATTATAACTGTAAGATAGTCTTTATATTTAATTAAAAATAAGGAAATGCTTCTCCATATAATGAGAAGCCTCCGGCAATGGACCCTGTGTTCTCCCCCCACCAGGTTACGCTCTGGTATCCGTCCCCTCTCGTTTCTGTTTGAACACAGCAGCGCGGGAGCTTCAGGGACCTCAAGAAGAATCCTCCAAAGGCAGCACTGATCCACCTCCCTGAGCTCATCACCCTCCCCATGTGGCATTGTCACAGCTTCTTACCAGGAGCAGGAGGCCAGAAGCTCCCTCATGAGGGGCAGGTGGCCCCAGAGGGCGTGGGGCTGGCCAGTAATGTCCTCTCTGGGCAGTCTGGAGTGGTAGTGATTGCAATCTGTGGCTTTACCCAGAAAAATGCTTTTGCTGGTATTTTCTCCACTCAGCAGAGGTTGGGGGCATCCCTGTTGGGTGGGACAACATGGGGAAAGGTAAGACACCAGGTGAGGGTGGGTAGGACCAAGTGGCTGCTGTCCCAGGGCACCAAGAGAGGGGGGGTAGGACCAAGTGGCTCCTGTCCCAAGGCACCAGGTGAGGGTGGATAGGATGAAGTAGCTCCTGTCACAAAGGACCAACGAGGGTGGGTAGGACCAAGTGGCTCCTGTCCCAAAGCACCAAGCCAGGTGTGGGCACGGGACAGAGCATCCCCTGCTCTGCAACAGGAGAGACCATGGGAAGGAGCCACCTGCCGAGGAGTGGGAAGAGAAGGAAATGGAGTGCTAGAAAGCCTGTAAATTCTCTCATCACTAAAAAAAAAGGTCAGCTGTGCTCAAGTGGCTGGCACTGGGAACTCCAGGGCACCGAAAAGCAGAGGAGGAGACCTCAGTGTGGCTCCTGGTGACCCCCGAGGTGGGTGCAGGGTGCGGGAGGCTGTGGGTGATGCAGATCAGTAAACATGGAGCCTGCTCTGCAAAGGGAAAGGAGAAGCTGAGAAATTATAATCAGTTTAAGTCAGTTCAACTTCAAGTTCCCAGAAAAATATTGGAACAAATGATCAAACAAACTATTTATAAGCACCAAGAAGATAACAGGGTGAGTAGCAGCCAACATGGGTTTGTCAAGAACAAATCGTGGCAAACCGATCTAATTTTCATCTGCGACAGGGTAATAGGCCTTCTGGATAGAAAAGAAGCAGTAAATGTCATATCTTGACTTTAATAAGATTTTTGACACCGTCTTATATGACATTCTCACAAGCAAGCTGAGGAATCATAGTCTAGATGAAAATACTATTTGGTGAGGGTAAAACCAGTTGAAAAACTGCAGTCAGAGACTAGTCCTTGCTGGTTTGCTGTTGAAATGGAAAACTGTTGAATAGGTCTATCTTCTATCTAGTGCTATTCAATATTACTGACCTGTATGAGGGAAAAAATGTAATTATTAAATTTGCAATTTTTGAAACATTAGAGGGCAGAATCAGAACAGCCAAGGTCTTTAAAAATGCTAGAAATTATTAGAGAAAAATAAGAATTTATCCTACGGATCCAGGTGCAAAGCACAGCCCCTGAAGTAATTGGGGAATAACTAGTACGAAAGGAGGGAAGGATCTAGGAATTATTCCGAATCTGAAGTTGAACTTAGGCCAACAATATCATGATGCTGAAGGAAAGCAAATGAGTCACAGGGATTTATAAAGACAAAATGCATCACAGGGTGATGGGTGGGATGCAATTGTTGTGCAATTAGCTCAGCAGCAACAAGGAGCAGCTCAAAGACTGTTCCAGGTCTGGGAAGATGGACCACCAGGATAAGTCCACAGGTGAGCAAGAGAAGGATCAGAGCTTTGGAATACTTTGCCTGAGGGAAAGGGGTGGATAAAAGCCTAAAAAACTCCTACCATCCTATTTGCATCCTCTGTGATGCCTCCTCTGCTGGGTCCAACTGGTCCTAGGCAGGGAAATGTTGGGAATGGTTTCAGCAGCTCCATCTGGGGACGGTGCTGGGACCAAGCAGAGCACACAGAGCAGTGGGGTGTGTGATTTCATTGCTGGGCTCACAGGGTAGCCCCCCACCCTGGAGCACTCCTGAGGCCATTGTGTGGTCCCCGAGCTGCAGGTGCATTCACGGCAGATCCCTGGGAACAGGCTCCAGGCAGAGCTCTGCATCACCTCTGCCAGGCTCCTGTGTGGCTGCTGCCCCAAACAGCCAGCCTGAAGGAAAACCCAACGAACCACGACAAAATCTACATCTCCCCATGATGTGGAGAGGCTGGGGGGCTTCGGGCCAGCACCCCCCTGCAGTTGGCTAACATCATCCAGGCACCAAACCTCTATCCTTATTATTTTTGGCAAGGTTGGAAATAATACACCTGCCCACAACGAGGGGAAGGGGACAAAACACAGCGTGGGAAAGGCTGGGAGGACCTTTGGTCCTGTCCTGCAGCCACTGATCCTGCGGGATGGAGTGGCTGGTGCCGGAGCTGCAGGGATGGACAGGGTTGGGGGGGGGTGTGAAATGGTTTTGGGATAGTGAAAGGCGGGCTGGGAGTGCGACACATCTGGCAGGGAGAGGCAGGCAACAACAAAAAAAAAATCCCTGCTGCAATCTGAGCAGAGAGAGAGCCCCCTCCACTGCCAAAACCCCAGCCCCTCACCGGCAGCAGGGCTGCAGGGGCTGGGGGGGGGGAGGCGAAAGAGGGGGGGGGAAGCACGGCTGCTGCGACGCTGAGTGCAGATGTGCCGGGAGAGCCCGTCCACAAAGAGTTAAACCCCCGCTTCGCCAGACTGTGAATTCTCAGCGAGTCTCCCACATGCAGCCAAACAACAGCTTGACATTTTCCATCCTTCACGAGAAAGACAAAGGCGTGAAGATATTCCCATGATTCCTTTCTGCATGCCTAACTATGAGCTCAGGTGCAGCAGCATTTGCCCTGGACCGGCCTCATCAACATGAAGGGCGAACTCATCGTTTCTGCATCTTTCCTCGCCACTGCTTGATTAATTGGCTCACAACGATGCTGGCTGAATACCTAATGCTTCTCCTGTCCCTGTTCTTTCTTCACAGCCTTTTGCTGCATTTACATATACTTTATATTCCATAATTTTCACACACACACAAAAAAAAAAAAAAAAAAAAAAAATGGGAGCACATCTCAGTAATTTGATGTAATGACGGCATGTCACCAAAAAGAGGAATTAGAAAAATCTGTAGGTATTTAATTTATTCTTGTTTTTTTCAAGTAGATCTCTCTGAGAAAGGCATTAATATTCATGTGCGTGAAAAAAAAGTGCTCTCGAAAGGAAATTTCCAGCATTTTAGTTTAAATTAAATGCATTTTTAAAGAAACGATATTTTACTAATAATGCTTAAAGGCAAAATTAACAAAAGTAGCAATTTCTACCTACCAAAGCAAGGTTTTGTCTCGGGGGGTTCCAGTAAAACTGTCCTACCAAGAGAACAGCGTGCCGCTCTTCTGAGGAAGGATTCAATGAGTCCAAGAGGGAGGGCACGGAGAAAGGAAAGGCCTTTTTATATTACCCTGCCTGTAATTTTTGTTTAACAATATTTCAACAACACGGGGCATTGAAGAGCCTTTGGTGCAGTTCTCAGCTGCCCAGACCCCAGGAGCTCCCCCTTGGAGCAGCCAGTGTCTCACAGGGACTTTAATACAAAGTCTGGGGATACTAGGGCTTATTTCCCCCCCCCCTCTTTTTTTTTCTTTCTTTTTCTTCCTTTTTTTCCTTACTTTTTTTGCTTTTCCTTTTTTTTATTTATTTTTTTCCCTTCCTTTCTTTTTCTTTATTTTTTTCTTTCCTTTTTCCCCCCCCTCCTTTTTTTTTTTTTTTAATGAAACACAAGAAAGGAAAAAATAGAAACCAGAGAGATGATTTCACAGGAAACAAGCACAAAGTATTCAGCAAACAAAACGCAGTGACTGATACGGACGGTAATTCCCCCCAAACAACTCCATCTGCTTGTAAATGCTTATCAGAACTGGAGAGAACAGAGAGAAAAATGGCAAAAATAAACACCAACTTTTTTCCAGGAATTTATGGTGAGAAGCGGCCCTGACCTGAGGAGCCGGCAGTGTTCATGGAGGTGTTTTGAGGAGGTTAAGGAGGAAGAAGAGTGGCATGAACTGCCCTGAGATGGATTTTGTGGCAGCCCAGCTTATCCAGGTGGCTGTGGTTGCATTGAGGTTGGAGCTGGCACAAGCAGGAGGAAAATGTGGTGGGAAGAAGGGTCCGGAGCCCAACGAGAGGCTTTCCCTGGTGGCATCTCGATGGCTTCAGCATGTGGGTCCCAGAAGCCTGGCCTGGCCATTCCCCTCCCCTGGCACTACTGGGAAGGGGCACAAACTGGAGGAAAAAGCATGTGGTCTGGCAATTTTTTAAGGTACTTCCCCCCAGTCACCCCCAGGCAGGGCTCGGATCACCTTTGGGGTGGCGATGGCCGGCCCCACGGCGCGGCGAGCAGCACCCAGCACCGCTCCGCCAGCAGCTGAAATGATCCACAGCGAGAGGAGGAGGCTTCAAGGATGCACGTCCTTGAAAAGGCAAAAAATAAATCTTCCGAGCTGGCATCGCCTGTAAATTCTTCCTTGTTAGCTGGGTTAGGAACCACCTGGGAGCCGGGCAGGGCCTGACTCGGCCCCGCTCCCCGCCGGCCGCCCAGGGATGCTGCTGGCAAACGCCTCTGGTAAAGGATGCTGTTGGGTTTCTGCAAAGGCTTGGGCTCTCCCGCCTGCCAGAGCCAAACCTGTCTTCATCTGGTTCTTCGGGAAATAAAACTTCCCATCTTTGTCCTGGCACATCACGAAAAGATTATCCCCTGGATTAAATAAAATTATAGGGTTTATTTCTCAAGTGTGAAAGCCTGAGCCTGCCAGAGGCAGGGGCTGGATAAATGATGGGAAGGGTCCCCGCTGGTGGGAGAAACCCACTGAAAGCCTCGCCATTAGGCAGGGCTGCACAGGCGGGCAGGAGCTTCAGCAAGGTTTTAAATTGGTCTCCTGATATTTTATGAAATAACTTTTTTTTTTTTTTTCTTTCCTAAAGTACTTCTTGATATTTTTATGTTTATATATTTTAACTTCGGATCGGACTCATAAAAAATACATGAGGAGTAAGTGGTTTCTGCAAATGTTTTATACATGATTTGGGAACAGATACTATTCAAAGAGAGAAAGAGAATATTCCTTATTATGCCAGTCGCGGCGAGGAGGCAGCAGGGTTGGGGTGGCCATGGTGGGGAGGTGGGCACCCTGTACACCCAGGGGGTCCCACAGGCACAGAGTTGCTGTGGCCACTGGATAACATCAGTTGGCAACGTGGCATTCCCCAAAACATCCAGCCCGAGGTGCCTGTGGGGTATCCCCACTTGCCATAGGTCTGCAGAACCACTCCTTCCCCAAATCTTCATGTTTTAGGGCCAAAACAGAACCAGGGGATGGGCAACACCTCTGGCCCTGCAAGGGAAAACTGGAAGCAACGACCCATGTGGCCATATGTCCCACAGGACAGTGGCCATCACACATCCCATCCCAGGGACGCGACACGGGGCTGATGAGCTTCGCTCCCACAAGGGCAGCTAAAGAGTTAATGCAATATTTCATTTGCTTCCTCCATCGTAGCATATATTATCTTTTTTGACTGTGTAATATGATGCAAAGTTTTTTAAATGATACAATTGTATTCTATTATATTCCACTCTTCAGGGAGATTTTAGGCTCATTTTTTGCATGAATGATACTCACTCGATGCATTTCCATACCGACACAGATAGCACTGTAGGCACACACAGCAGAGAGGGTTATAGCAAGTGCACAGATAAATGCAAAAACATATGGCAACATGAGGAAACTCTACATTTTTTTTATTATATAAAAGCAGAACTCGTGTTCCCGGATACAGTATGCAGGATCTGAAAGATGGAGTTACTCTCTCCTTCAGATGGATTTTGATAGGATTTGCTTAAAATAAAAATCTAAGCAGGGATTCTGTGCAAATTTTCCCCCTTTGGAGAATTGAACTGTGAATCAAATTTTGCCTGATCCACAGATGAAAATCGGTTTGGGGGTTTCTTCTCTGGGTCTCTGGTGAGCATTTGTCCAGCTTAACTGAATTTAGCATAATCTTTGTTCAAATGAGGCCCCGGGGTGGCAGAGCAGGGAGGGGAGTGGGGACAAACAGGCTGCCCAGCACAGAGAGCAGAGAGTGCACCTCAAAACCTCCTCCTCCTCACCATGGGGTGCATCCAGCCCCAGACAGCCCCACGGCACAGAACACCCCCCCCAGCAGCAGCCAGGATGAGGGGCTCCAAGGTGTGAGCAGGGCTTCCCATGGTGGCACGCTCCCAAGCAGGGGCCAAAGCCACCCTGGGGAAGCTTTTCCAGGAGAAAGCAGGTTGATGGGTTGACATCTTGGAGGAAGGCTGAGAAGAAAAGCCATGTGTCCTCTTTTGGGCATTTCTTCTCCTTCTTCCTCCTCTCCAGCCTTTTTCCAGCCCTGCTGTGGGCAGTGTGGCCATATCCAGGACCACGCATGGTCTGATGGACACCATCTGGCTGGAGGATGGATGGAAAGGTCCTGTAGAGCTGCCTGCCCAGGAGGGTGGTCTGGGGGCAGCCCCTCAGCTGCCCAAGGCCCCAAAGAGGGGCTGATCCCGGGTACCTCCCTCCACTCAGCATCCTCTGGACCAGGACCACCGCCTGTGCTGGCTCAGGGTCCCCTTCGATGGGGTCCCCACCCCACATAGCTCCAGATGCAGCGAAAGAGAAGGACGCGGTGAAGGCTGCCTGGCTGCCGGCGAAGGTCTTAAAAGAAATTATAGCCTGCATAAAAATATTCACTCCAGCCAAGGGCCTTAAAACATTCCCCTGAGCATTGAACAGTGACTGAAAGTATATTACTGTGCACTTAAGGTTACTGTAGTAACCCAAGGTCAAATAGCAGCGCGTTATATCCAGATGACTCGGGGATGGATTTGCTTCAGCGCCGGACGGTAACAACGGGGGAGGCAGAAGGTTTCACCAGGCACTGGAATTTAACTCAATATTCAATTTACCCTGGAATCAATTTTGATGGAGTACAATTCCCATTTATAATCCCGGGTTATTGCCAGCGCTGTCGTTTGATTAGACACCAGCAGACCCGGGCCAAATGCATCCCTCACTCCCCCACCCTGTGTCAAGGTGAGGGGTGGCCCCTTCTCCGTGGCCCCTTCTCCATGGCCCACCCTACCTCATGCCTGGCACCCACAGCCCTTCAAATGGCCACCTCCAGCCAAAGGGGCTCAGCCAACCCACCCCGAGGCTTTCCCTCCCCTCCTGGAAGCTCTCCCTCCGCACAGCTTGACGTTTAGAGATGATACAGAGGGGCGGGAAGAGATGTAATATTTCTCTCTTAACTTTAAGTTCCCATGAATTTAGAATTCTTTTCTCTGAGGGGCTAATTATATAATTTCAATGTTTACTCTGTGCAGACGGATCTTGTAAGATGGTGCCCCAGGGACACGAGAGCTGGATTTAAACCCTAGCAAGGTAGCACTCGCCAGATAGCTTTATGGCACGACTCTCAGCACAACCTGCTGCCTCTTCATTTGTTTTGCAGGGGGATCTGCTGATGGTTTGTGGTTTTTTTTTTCCTCCTCCACTGCCTTTGATTATTGGTCATTGATGCTTCATTTCCTCATCGCTGTTTCAAAGACATACAAGCCTCACCCCTGCTGTACACAGCTCTCCACCCTGGGGGCCGCAGCCACTTTGCCCCAAACTGTGACATTCCTGCATTTCCACACTCACACGTGACACCAACCCACAGCTGGAGACCGCCCAGCTCCATCTGCAGCTGCTCCTACAAGGATTTGTTAGTGCCGATGGGCTCTGGTGGCCTAAGAACCCCCTCCCTGCTGGGACCCCTCCTGGGCATCCATGGGATAATGGTCTGGATGGGATGACCCACATTGTGGTTCATGGGCAGCTCTGCATCCTCTTGCTCTGGGCTCTGCCTGCAGCCAAATTCTTCATATTCCTAGAGCAAGACTTTGCTGGGAGCAACTACAGCCCATCCCCAAAGCCCAGGGGAAGGGTGGACCAGGACTGACTTCTCCTAGCACAGAAGAGAGGATGTCTGGTGGGCAAAGGCAAGCTCGGAGCCTGGATGAGCACAAGCATCCCCTGGAGCTGCCCCATCCCAGCAGCAGCCTCCACAGAGACCCCATAGGGATGGGGCTCAGCTCACCATGGGGGACAGCCCCCCCCAGCCCCAATCTTTGCACGCAGGGATGCACACCCCAGTTCCCCCCAGTCCCTGCTGCTCCCCCTTTGGGGACCTTCCTTGCAACCACCACCACCCGTGATCAGCACCCAGAGCACCCCAGACCCTCTTGGCTGCGAGGGTGGCTCGGGAGAAGAGGAGGAGGAAGAGTTCACACTCCTGCCTGCGACACACCAGATGAGAAACATGTCGTCAGACTTCAGTCTTCTTCCCTTTCCCCTTGGGAGGACGTTTCCCATAATTACAGGACCGGAGAAGCCATTTCTGCCTCTCGCTATTCACAGCTATTTATATTTAACATATTTAGGCTCCCTGGGTCAGAAATGGAAATTATTCTGCACCTCGTTCAACCTTAAAGTTACGATTGCTGCTTAGGAACCAAACGCTGACTACAAAAGGGAAAGCTTTCAAAACCACACAATTAATTTAACAAAACAAAAAAGTACAGCAGAGGGAAAACTTTGTCATCTCTCCCGTGGAACCAGGAGGGAAAGCAAAGGCAACGAGATTATCCATTTACAAAAGTTCACAATTCCCCCAGCCGAGAGCTGTCCCTTTAACCACTGCTAAATTGTTTTCTGACAGCCCTTGCTGCAATTTTATCCCCTGACATTTGATTTACATATGATCTTTAAGCACTACCACTGCTGTAATAGCTATTTGGTTAATATTCAAATCACTCTGTGATGTCACATACCTTGATAGGTCATTTCACTGCAGCTTGGCAAAATGCATGTAAAAATAAATGTATAACTAATGAAATAAACTGATTAAGGGGAGAAATCAATCGTTTTACTGCTGTAGTGAAGATCTAGCAGTTAATTTAGCATGGATCTGCAAGGGTGCACGTTAATAGAACAGGCTCTCATCTAATTGGTGCCACAGTAAATGAAATACAGTAATATTCCATGATGCATTGGAAGAGTTCACTTCATTTTCTCTGCTCTTTCCTGATAACTGTTTACAGCACAATGGATTTTTATTTATTTATTTATTTCCCTCCCAGCTCACCATGGCAGAAACTTGTCGATCCCAGCAAGCTCGGTGAACCCACCCCAATTAGCAAGTCTAACATTCTTTCTTAGAATAACTTCTCTAATCGAGATCTGCAGGGCACGGGAACTACTATTTTTGTTTGTTTAAAGTTTTTTAAAGTTTTCTCCCCTTTGCTGGGAGTTGCTGTTCCACAGGCAGAGGGGTGGGGGGGTGATGGGGGCTTTGGCAGCCCCCAGCTCCCTAAGACCAGGCATCTCATTGCTCCATTTACCCACCTTATGGCATTGATGATATTCAGCCCAGGACACCAGGAGGGATCCAGCAGTCCCAAAACTGGGGGACAGCCAGCTCATCCCCTGCCCACGGGGCTGTTCCTGTGTAAACTTCACCCAGGCTTGCAACAATTATAGTAAATAAGGAAGCTCCAGAGGGCTGCGTTAATTTCCCAGACATTTAATCAATATAACCCTGCCCTGTTCATTACAGCTGTCAAAAATATGCAAAAAGTCCCATCTGGTCCCTACCAGGTACAGTCTGAACTCTCTGATTGAGAACAATCCGTTAACTGAGTAATTACCACACCCTCTTTCTCCTAATTTAAGGTCATCCCATTAAGGATGAGTTACCACCTCAAGTATAAAATACAACTATAAATATTTGAGGAGTGCCATCTTGGAGCAGCCTGCACTTGCTGGTCCCTGCAGAAACAGAGCAGAAGAAAACCATCAGCAACTGGTTAGTCTGGGAGTATCTGCCAGACACCACCGTGAGAGAGCCTTTCCACTCCCCAAAAATATTTAGCTGTATTAAAAAAAAAAAATAAGGGAAAAATGATCTATACAAAAGCTTTGCATAAAAAAGTGATCAATGCAAATTCCTCAGAGAAAATTGCACCAACAGATGGAATCAACCCATTTCCAGCAAATGCCTCTGGCTGTGCAGATGGTAATTATAGGATGTATGTAAATACGCAAGCTCTAGGAAGCACAGCAACACGCACTGCTGAATTTAGGGACTGTAGGGGGATGCCTGCCTTGGCCCTTCCCAGGGCCCTTTGGCAAGGAGGAAAATGGGACTTGGAAAGGTTTTTGTGCTGCATCTGTACAGCCCACCCCAGCTGCCAGCACCCCACGAGTGCCCCGTCTGCCCTCCAACCTTCGCCAAGGAAACTTCTAAACTCAGACCTGACATTGGGCCTCAGGACTGGGACCTGCCACCATCACCAGGGGTGGTCATGGGAATGTTGGGGGGATGCCCATCTCCCCCTGCATGTAGGGTCAGAACCCAGACTTTCCAAATTGCCGAGTGGATTTGTTTTCCCCCAAGATCTTCCCAGGCAGAAGCCCCCAGCATCACCCTGGGGGGTGACTCTTGATCAGGGAGGGGAGCGATAGGGCAAAGAGGAATGGGTTTAAACTGAAAGAGGGGAGATTGAGCTGAGATCTCAGGAAGAAATTCTTTGCTGTGAAGATGATGGTGAGAGCCTTGCCCAGAGAAGCTGTGGCCTGTGGCTGCCCCATCCCTGGGGGTTTCAAGGCCAGGTTGGAGGGGTCTTGGAGCAACCTGGTGTGGTGGGAAGTGTCCCTGCCCAGGGCAGGGGGTGGCGCTGGATGGTCTTTAAGGTCCCTTCCAATCCAAATCGTTTTGTGATTCTATGATCACACCAGTTGGGAGGAAGCTGTACCATGTACATCCTCACTGTGGCCAAGCATCCACAGACAATTGCAGGGAGGTCACAGAAATGCACAGGGAAGCCTACAAGGAACCTTGTCTCCAGTGTGGCCAGAACCTCAGCTCTGGGAAGCCCTTCACCTGAGGACTCCCCTCTCCATCCTACAGACAGCACTTTAGCAAGGGCTACCCAGGACCTGGAGGCCCCACACCCCAACTTGTAGCAGGCTGAGGTCATCTCCATAGTGACAGGGACACACGTCCACAGAGAAACCCCAAAACTCCAAGACCAAGCTCTGGGCTGCTATGTTCATGGAGACAGTGACCTGTAGCAAATTAGGTTTGATTAAGGCATTAAGGATTAAGGCATTTGATTAAGGGTTTCTTGGACTGGCAAGTGGGAAGGTTGTTGGGAGAAAGAGAATAACAAGGGCTTGACTTATCCCCTGGGATAAGTTCTGTTCTCACACTCCTCCTTGGGGATTTCCTTTGTTTTGCCAAAGACAGTTTACAGCACTCGCTGTTCTCTGTGTTGACACGGCTGCTGCATTATTTTTATTATTGCATTACTGGTTGTATATGTTTACTTAATCTTTCAGTTTCCTCTCTCCTGATGTTTTCCAAACCACAGACCAAGTCTCATTTTCCTCTCCTGTACCACCCGAAGTCATGCTGGTTCATAAAAGGAAACACCTACTGAAAACTAATGCCATTAAGCCATGAGACAGTTTGGATGTGCTGGACATCCATCTATCTCTGGACAGAGCTGGTCCCAGCCAGGAGCTCCACCATCACCATTCTTCAGCCCATTGCAAGCGCCTGCCCACAAGCCCCATCCTCAGCCCACTGTGCCAGTGGCCACCCTCTCCAGTGGGAAGATCAGTCTTTTTTTCCTATTTTTCCAGTATGGTGTCAAAAGATTCCTTCCAAGGCCACTGTATTTTCATTTCATGTTGCTGTTGACACTGGTTTCTTTCTCCTTCTGAGAAAAGTGCTTGCAGAAGAAGTCTGTGGTAAAATGTTAATTGGAGCCAAGTAATTAGACAAAGATAGTTAGTGATCTCTCCAAAGCAATAAGCTTTTGGTGCTTTGTTTTAGTGCTATAATAATTACTATCATTCCACAAAGTGCTTTGGCATTTGACAGGAGCAATCCACGTGCAGCTGAACGCTTCCCCCAGGACCGACAGTCCAAGGAGGACACACAGCTCAGAGCACTTTGCCCACCACGTCATGGACACTGTACCCTAACCCCCAGCAGGCAGGAGGGGGTCCCTCCCCCCCTAGACCCAACTGCTCAGACCTTGGCTCCAAGGCATCTTTTCCTCCGTCCTACAGCCTTGGGACCCATGCCCTGCTCTCTCCTGTTCAGTTGCACACTCCAGATTAGCTCCCTGAGACCAGCTCCTGTTTACACTGGCAAAACTAGATGCAGATTTATTGCTGCTTTTTTAAAAATAAGTATATCCAAACAGCCAAGGCTTCTTGCTATTTCTTTCAGCTCCCCCAGCTCTGAAGATGACGAACAGCTTCGGAGGTGAGACAGAGCCATCAGGTTGCCCGTGCGGCACAAATAGGTGATGGGGCTGTGCTATAACACAGCCTCTGCATCCACAGGAGCTCCCAGAGCCAGCCCAGCCACGAGGAGGCATATTTGCATATTCATTATGGTGCTTTGTTGTTCTGTAGTGGGTATTACTGTAGGGTAATAGCAGTAGTATAAATAATACTACCCTCACAAAGCCAGAGCACCTTTTGGTTGCCTTCAGACTTGCCAGTAGCTCAAAAATACTTCTTTTCATTTAAAGCATTGCGACCTGTTGATTGAAAGTGTCTTAGTCTTGGTCAAGGCAACAGTTCTGGTGCTGCCTTCTCCTCTCCAGTCCCAGGAGGCACCGACCGGGAACAGGCAAAGCCCAAACTCAGACGGCAGCTCCGCTGAGGAGGAATTCTCCTAACAGAAAGAAGTCATCAGGAGGTGCCTTCCTGCAAATGTAAACACTGATATAATTGCCTTCACTCTGCATTTACACCATGGTTCTGCAGACGAGGGAAGTCCCCACAGCCTCATTATGCAAATAGAACAAGCCCTATATGAGCCGCATATACAACATGCAAAGCAGAGATGCTGGACGGAGGAGGCTTCCAGAGCTGGGACTCGCTCTCCTCAAAGACAGGCTTCCTCCCCACCAGCCAAAGCAGTGCTCCAGATCACTCCTACTGCAGCCCCTGCTTCAATATCATAAAAATAATAATAATAAATAGAGATGCTGGAGGTGTTTTATGATTTGCAGCAAGCCCAGACTCCCAAACTCACACCAGACTGTCTCAGCTGTTACAAGCAGGGGCCGGGTTAATGGAGGTAACCCAGCAACACTGCCAAAATAAATGCTTCCCCCACAGTAGAGCACTGGGAGAATCAGGAACGAGAAGAGATCTTCCAACCTAGTCGTCTCCAGAGACCAGCCTTTATGGAAAGCGGGGCAAGCACTCGGTTAGCCCTGGCATCATCCAGATCCTCCGGGATCCTTCCCTTGGGAGATGGGCTCCCACTCGATGATGGGGCCACCAACAGGCAGCCATCCCCATGAGGATCTCATGGCTCCACCCCCCCACCAGACCCTCACCGGTCACCTTTATTTTAAATGCTCCCACTCCTTGAGCAAGCAGCATCCCATAGATATTGCCACATGAATACGTGGGACACCATTGTGCCTGGAACCTGTTAATATTCCTGCACAAGGGTGTTGTGCATCAGGAGCACAAAGGCAGCCACTCTCAGGCACCTCCCTTGTGTTCCCTACATTAGCTTTCTATCTTTTCATCAGCAATTGCAGACAGATTTTCTCAGCGTGAGAACTGCCATGGAAATTGAAAGATTGTACAGCAAACATTTTTTTTTTTCCTTGATGCCCTGTCTAATTGCACTGCCTTTGATTTTATTAATCTGTTTTTATTAATATCCTGAAGGCAACAGGAAGGAAAAAAAAAAGGCAGCTTTTACTTTCTGAAATGGCTGGTGCTGCTTGTATTTTGTCTTATTAAATAGGGAAGTTATACGGAATCTAGGACAGAGCACGTGTATTTCTGGAAGAAAAGGAGTGTCATCTCCTTACTTGGATGCGGGACCAAGCATCAGCCTTGCAGACTCTCTACGATTTCTCCAAAGCCATCTGAGGAGATGCTGGAGAAAGCCCCCCTGGCCCATGTACATCCCTGTTCTGCCCAGAACAACCATCTCCCAGCCCCATGCTCATCAGCCCAGCATTTTTAGGGACCCAAAAAGCAGAAGCATCAGGAAGTGCTGAAGTTAATTGATTTTACCTACCAGTCACCATCCCAGCAGCTGATGTTACCAGCCTGTGTTAGAGCCTCTCCTCAAACACCAGCCAGACCATAGCTGGGGGGTGAGGAAAGCACAGCCCCCCCCCACCAGCAGATACCTGACCTCTACCAAGGTCAGCCTGGCATTAATATTGATGCCATTGCTGCTGCTCTGTGATTTGTACATGCCAGAAAAGCTCAACTTGAGCAGGGTGTTGTCAAGCCACACGCTGTAGGGGAGTTTGCAGGACAGAAGAAAGGCAAAGCATGAAGTAGAGGAGTTTCCAGGTATTGGTTATGGAGTTTCCCTATCAACAGTTACTGCACATCTATTCTGGAGGGACTGTTACCCCTCCAAGCCTCTGCAATGGAGACCAACATCAATATCGTGGGACAGACAGATTAGAGCAAGGGGAGCTGCTTTATCTCAGAGCCAACTGTTGACTTGCAAATATTTAACAGATAAGGTACAGGTTTTGCTTATATATAAACACATGAAAAAAACCTTTTCCTTCCAAAAGTGCATTTTCAGTTTCTACCTCTGGTCTCATAGAATAACAAAAGAGTGACAAAACCTGCTTCCTCCCAACAGGAAATTCTGGTTTTGGTGGAAAACACAGAGGGGAAGCGTCCAAAGGTGACAGCAAACTGCAGAGCATCACAACTCCCAGCCCAGACTTCAGATTGTCCAACATCAGTACCAGAGGGGATTGCAGGCATCATTTCTGCCTGCAATTGTAAGGTTACAATTTTTTTAATTTAACAATTTAATTTCATTGTTACAGAAGCAGCAGTGCTTTTTAGGCACAAATACATTGCTACAGGGTGTGTGTTACCCCCCATCTCCCAAACTGTCACCCATTTAACACTGCCAGGCACACAGCGGGGAGGGTATGGGGGGGACAGCCCTGTCCCTTCCCTGCGCCCAGGGAGGCATTGGGCTTGCCATGAGAGGAGAAACACAAACAGGGCTTTCAGCTGCTGAGCTGGATCTTTATTTTAATGGCGAGATGTGTGTAGTAATAGCACATGTGGGGTTATTGATGTTCGCTTTGTACTTGCCTGTAAAATGCACTGACACAGTATATTGCATGGTCAATAGGTCTTTAGGGTTTTTCCAGCAGTATTAAATATCATTTAAAATGACATGCCCGTGTACCTTATTAGTTGCTCCCATGGCAGAGCATGAGGTAGGGCATGGGAAGAGTGGGAGCCCGGCACGGGGCTGGCAAACAGCCCTCCACAGGGCAGGGGACAGGGTCTGCTGGGGAGGAACTGGGAGAAAGGACTAGGAACTGCACGCTTATGGTGTCAAGCGCCCAGCACAGAAGGGCACAAGGATGCTGCTGGAGCCAACATCAGCTACCCCTGCCCACACCACGCCATGGCCACTGCCCTGTGGAGAGCAGGGATGGCTGCTCAGGTCCCATCTCCATCACTCTGTGCCCTTGGGTGATGTCTCACCACCTCCCCTGGATTCTCAGAGAGAAGCCACAGAGCACTGGGATCACCAGCTCCCACCCACCTCCCAAACCTTCCTTTGCACCTTTCCTCCTGCTATTCAGACCCCCACATCACCAAACCATACTGCTGCTGCCCCTGGAGCTGTTTCCCACCCCAGCAGAAGCCACACAAGGCAGAGCAAGGACATCCCTGCACCAGGCTCAGGCAGCACTACCAGGCTTCAGGCTGTGGGAAGTGAGGACAACCTCATTGGGAGGGCAGACACTGCTGTCCAAGAGCTTGCTGCAACAGGCCAGCAAGAACCAAAACTATTCTTCTCCCCTTGTCATCCTACCAGGACACTCCTTCAGCAGTTTCTTGCAAAGTTTGGGAGGCCAGGAGGAGTGCTTGATTACCCGATTTGAAATACAACCCTCCAAAGAACCCTCCCTATTGAAGAAACCGTAAAAAGAAAATCTTTCCTAATGTCACTCTTTTCCTCCCTGTTCCTTAGGAGCCTGTGAGCTCTGCCATTCATCACCCGCGTGACACTTTCATAATGTAGTCCTAGATAATGGCACACCTTCCAACTTTCCAGAATTGGCTGTCAGGGAAATCGAAGGAGACAAGTGTGAGATACAGGAAAAGGGCTCCTCGGTGGATATGGGAGCTGCAGAAATACAACACACAGCCCCCTTCCCACCCAGCTCAGCCTGGCTAGTGAGCCCACAGCTTGGTTTACCCCAGGGCACAGGGTCAGAGGTTTGCAGAGAAGGGACACAGCTCTAGGGCAACATGGGGTGAGCCTGGGACCAGAGGCAGGGTCAGTCCCACCACACTCTGTCCAAGAGCATCACTCCCTCCTGTGCTGGCAGGTCACAGACACCCCCCCATCCCACTCCCAGGCCTGCTCTGCCTCTTCTTCCTCTGCAAGGGGGGAAGGGGAGCAGAGAGAAGGTCCACTCTCCTCAGCACAGCTCCCCAACCCCCAGAAAACATCCCTGCAGCACACAATGGAGCACCAGGACCACACACTGCCTCCTGCTCAGATACCATGTCCTCAGGCCAGCCCACCTTTGCCTTCTTTACTCATCTTTAATTATCTTGGTTGTTTGTCCAAGAATGCAGCCATCCCCACCCATTTCTCCTCTCCTCTTTTCACCCCAGTCCATCATGTAGCTTCCCAAAATCCCTTTCCATGGTCGTTCTGGCTCCACCTGTATGAACACCCCTCTCACACACAGCCCCAGTACTACTGAAACCCCGCACATGGTCTGTCTGTCCACTTCAGTGCTTGGATAACATTGGGAATTGCTTCCCATCCCACTGACTCTACCCCTCCACAAAGCCATGAGCCCATGTCTGCAGCCCTGCCCCTTCCCTCTGCAGCTCATCCCACCAATGTCACAGCAATTGAAGTCTCCCTGATCAATGCTCCAGGTTTTCCTGCCCTTTTTTTTTGATAGAGCCTCTCCAGATGTGCATATGCATTTCCTGACACATCAGCTCATCTTGCCTTGGGGGTTTCTAACAGTTTATTCTATTTTTATTTTTTTTTTGGCTTTTTCAAGTCAAACTGAGCGCATGATATCTGAATGATTGCAGCCAAATTGCACACCAAAATACACGTCTCCAAGTAACAAGATGCTCAAAACTTCTTTCCCTGCTGTTGCAGAGGGTCCCATTTTCTGCCCAGGCACTGACACACCTGCCCTCACACCCCCTTGCCTCCATCAGGGCTGGGTAAAATTCCAGAGATCAAACCCCAGCAAAGCTCCCCACGTGCAGACACAGCCAGCATCACTTCCCCAGGCACAGGAGCCCAACGAGGCTGGTTTGCCTGGAGACTATTATTTACTCTTACTTACCCTTGCACACATCATGCCAACAGCTCCCCCCCCCACACCACTCCCAGGGTCCCACACACCTCTGAGGAGCCTGAAACCCAGCAAAGTTATCTTTCTAAACAGCAACTTTGAGTTTTGGGGGTTTTCCCCCCATCCCTTGAAAACCTCACAGGTATTTTTACAGCAAAGGCAACTCTATTAACGCTTTGCTTTCAGTAATATTCATTGATCATAGATACAGACTCCAAAAGCCAAGGTTTTTCAGACATTAACCCTCTGTCTTATCAAATCCCCAACTCAGCAAAAAGCTTTAAAACCAGTTTAATACTCCACCTGAATATTAGTTGAAGAAGGCAACAAGACAACCCACTCACCTGGAAATAGTCTTCCTCTCCTATTAAAAAAACAACTTTTCTTTGCTTTGAACATCTTGAAGAGCCCTGAGCAGAACCAGAAGTTCTTATGCATCACCCGCCAAACAAATCAGGGTGCTGCTCTCCTGGGCTTTATATACACCCCAGCCCTGATGCCTTATTGCCCTCTGCTGATGGTAATTAAGGGCACAGGGCCAGGCTGGAGGAGTTGCCTTTCAGCTGGTGCTTGAAGGCAAAGAGGGGATGAAGGGGAGGAAGAGGAAGAGGAGAGATGGCACAACACATCTGAGACCCTGTGTACTAGCACAGCCAAGTCTGTGCTGGAGGATGGATGTGCTGCTGTTAAAATGATCACATCTCAATCCTGGGCCCCAAAAATCAGCAAGCACAGAGGAAAGTGTACCTGTCATCCCTGGGGAGACCTGGGACTGGGGGGGAGGGGGTGGGAAGCAGTGATATTGCTGCAAGGCTTGCACATTTTGGGGCTTTTTGTACTTCCCCGGGCACAGCACGCTCAGATGAGAAGAGAAAGTGAGTGCTGCCAGCTGGGTGCCTTATCTTTGTCTTTAAATAAATATGATTTTGTCAGGTTTATGAAAAATAATAGAGTATGTTATTTTTCATAAGCCTGACTGATATCTCCATTTCCCATGGTTCAACTTAGGCCATAAACATGACCCTGCTTGAGTGATTTCACCTTCCCCATTGAGCAAAGAGCCTCAGCAGCACTCAGACCAAGGTCCTGACTGATTATCGACAAATTAAAAATATAAGCTATTGACCAGACACTGAGATAGAGTCCCTGAGAAGGTGTCCAGAATCTCAATGAGGTTATTGAAGTGGTAGGGATCGATACTGCAGTTATAACACAGAGAGCGGGCAGATCGCCGCATACATAATGCCGAGGGGAGCCGCTGGATGCTTAAGTAAATAGTTGTTCAAATTAACAAGGGTGCTCCGAGATGCATTCCTCCCCTTACAGCCTAATGACTTTCTGAAGTCAGAAAAACAACAAAGCCAGGCAGAGATCGGGCAGCGCCTTCACCTTCCCAGCGAGGAGCCACCGCTGGAGGGATGGGGATGGAGTCTGGGGGGCGACCCTGGGCTGTCCCTAGGTGGGGGGCTGCCTGGCCTCTCCGGCACAGCTCTGCCCTGCACATGAGGCTGTTTTTCCCCATCCATTCCTGACAAGCCGAGGAGGCAGACGGTTTGGGGCACCCTCAGATGAGTGCAGATGGTCCCTTGTGCCACCAGCCCTTGATCGCTCGCCAGCGGGAGCGCTGGGTGACCTGAGCCTGTGCCAGTGCCACCGCTGGCACCATTTGGTAGCAGGGATAGCTTTTATGGGGACAACCTACAACACTTCAGGGGCTGGACCCCTCCCCAAGGGTTTTTCACCCCGGGGATGGGGGGCTGCATGGTTTATCCTCCCTTATTTGCTGTGTTTGATGTCGAGGGATGGGGAAATCCTGCTCCCGGCGGGCGCTGGCGTTGCGCCCATGAGGGTTCCCTGGCAGATGTGAAGGTGAGAGCGAGGTGTGAAGTGTCTTCCCAGGGAAACTCTATGTCTCCAGCAACAGGGAGATCCCGGAGGAGGCTCAAGGCATAACGTGACTCCCCAGTCCCTACCCCTGTGGCAGCGAATCCTCCTGGGTGGTGCCAGAGACCGAGGTCTCCCGTGACGGGGAGCTCACCACGGCTTCCCTGTGGCTTCCCCCTCTCCCTTTGCTCTCCGCTCTCACCCTGGTGCAGACAGCCTTTGTTTGGCAGTTAAGTGATTTCTTGGCTCTCCTGCTAATGCTTGTTGACATTTATATTGCTTTAATCAATATTAATTATCCTTTGTCCCAAGTCAACCAAAAAAAACCACCCCATTCTTTTTATTCCCTACCCATTGGTTTGATGTCGTAGGGGATTTGTACCTATTTTTTTTCCCCCGACAGTGGCACCACCAGGAAACCTCCTGCTGGCCTTGTCCTCTCCAGCTCTGCCTCCTCTGCCTCCAAAGTTTCCTTTCCTTCCAGCTGGGATGCTGTGAGCGGCGGCACCAAACACCCGCCCGAGCCCGGCTGCTGCTGTGCTTCAAGAGTTAAACCTCCTGCTCGGAAACGGCATCATTTACTGGTAAAACCCGGCGCACGGCGTGCACACCGAGGCCCCAGAGCCCCGTCCTCTGGGGAAGGCGCCGATCAGATAGCTGCCTGCATGTTTGAAAACATTTATGTCACCATGCAGGCTGCCGGCAGGCTCGCTGGGTTTCCTGGCACCGCCTGATCGACAGGGTCAGATCCCAGCAGCTGTTTGGAAGGAAGAGGAGCTCTCAGCAGCTGTGTGAGAGTGATAGAAACCGCCCGTGAGGCTACCATCCACCTTACTGCCTGGTGCCATCCTGGTCCTGCTTTTGGGAGGGATGGCTCTGCTGGCTCAGCATCCCCCCTGGCTGCCCTGGGGAAGCGGTGCCAGCTGCCGGAGCTGGGTACCAAATGCAGGACATGAAGCATCAGCGATGTGATGCAGCTCTGAGCAAACCTTCTGAGGGGGTTTACTGGCTGATTTGGGATGAATTTGGTGCTGGGCAGCACCCGCTGCAGTGTCACCTCTCTCGATGCCTCTTGCTGGGTCAGAAGCCCCCAGGGGTGCATCATAGCCCCCTCATCGGCATCACCCGAGCCTGGGTGCAGCCTCCAATCCCTCCCCAGGGAGCAAACACACTTAAGGGCAGCCTTTGTTTTCTCAAAGCTCCAGGTCCTGGAGTCATGTGAATCCCAGCTTTTGTTTGGGAGTGGGTTTCCAGCCTTTTTACTGCATAGAAATGTGGGGAACCGTTCAAAGACGAAGAAGAAGAAAAAAAAAACCTCTATAAGAATAAAAGAAAAATTGCTTTTAATTTTTAACCTCATTGTCTTTGAGGCAGTGCTGTGATTGCAGAGCGTGACTCCCAGTGATTTAGCACTTGGAGCTGGCCTAACGCAGGAGGCTGCAGAGGAAAACTGGGAGCACGCAGACACCTGTATCATAGAATCACAGAATGGTTTGGGTTGGAAGGGACCTTAAAGAACATCCAGTGCCACCCCCTGCCCTGGGAAGGGACACCTCCCACCACACCAGGTTGCTAGGAGCCCCATCCAGCCTGGCCTTGAACCCTTCCAGGGATGGGGCAGCCACAGCTTCTCTGGGCAACCTGTTCCAGGCTCTCACCACCCTCAGAATGAAGAATTTCTTCCTAATATCTAATGTCAATCTCCCCTCTTTCAGTTTAAAACCACTACCCCTCATCCTATGGCTCCACTCCCTGATCAAGAGTCCCTCCCCATCCCTCCTGTACCCCCTTTAGGTACCGAAAGGCTGTATGTCATGTTTTGCACGAGGTTTGCCCAAGAGATGGGGATCTGATTCCTCTCGCAGCTCCTGGAGAGGCTGGCTCAGCTGATGGCTTTCTCCCAGAGCAGGGGATAATGATGTGGAGTTATGCAGCAGGCGGCTAATCACGGCGGTGCCGCTCGGGGGTGAGGGTTGCAGCTTAAGCAGCCTCCTCCGCTCCATGAAACGCCGCGCCGCAGTTCCAGCGCCGAGGAAAAGGTTTAAGCAGGGAGCAGCTACTAACAGATTCATTAAACTTGCTCCAGAGCAACTATAAAAAATCAATTTAGTTCACCAGGCGGCTTGAACTGGTGCCAGTGGCAGGGAGCACCTCCCAGCTGAGAGCTCTCCAGCTCTGAAGTGCCGCTGTGATATTGCTGGGATTCAAGTACGACGATGATATAAAGCCAGGCTGGGTGCAGGGCAATGATGCTCCCTGCTCTCTGCTAAGGGAGAGGCTGCCGACCACCCCTGGATCCCAGGCAGCTTCTGCACCCTGGGAAATCCCTTGCTTTAAAACCAGCCAAGAGTGGAGCGGGATGGGGTTTATACTGGGTGGGCTGGTGTCGGCGCCAATTGCAGCTCCCGTGTACATCAAGCAGGTTCCCATCCCAGCCAGCCCCCTGCACCAGGAGCCACCTCCCCTTGCAGGGAACCGAGGCAGCAAAAATACTCTCAGACACCTTTTCACTGGGGGTGGCCAGTGTTTCATGGGAAGGTCAGCCCAACCTTTCCTGCCCTCACTTTCTAACGAACATTTTCTCTTTCGTCATGTATTTTCAGAGCCCCAAGGAAATCCAGGGAGTTATTATCACTATTATCAGCCTGGAAATTTAACTCCTGGCAGAGCCATCCCTGCCCTCCCATAGAAAGGGATGCTTTCCCATGCTTCTGTACCACCGTGTTTCCATCGAACTTTGTGGCTGATGCCCAGGTCCTGCTGGGCCAAGGGACCAGTTTGGTGTGAGCAATTACAACCTTGGCTGCTGGGGGTTTTTTGGGGGCAAGCGGAGCCCACCCAGGCTTTGCTGTGACATTCCTGCATAGGGGAACAAGCATCAGAAGTGCTGAACCCTCCACTCGCCTGTTAATGACAAGGTCTGGCTTTGCAGCATGAAATATTCATCGTGCCCCCGGTCCCTGCTCCCCCACCGCTCCGGCTGCGTGGCTGATGCTGGTCCCAGTGCCACGGCCAGCAGCCAGCGCAGACCATCCTACCAAATGCAAGTACAAAGAAAATACACATATATATTCCTTTCTCTGCCTGCAAGGTTCGTTAGAAGAGCTACCAGGGTGGATTTTGCTCCTGGTGGGCCAGCCGGGCAGGCAGCTGCCTGAAGGAACCACGTCAAATCCTCATTAAAAGTCACTTCAGAGACCGACTGGAGGAAGGGGTGGCGATGCCAAGCAGAGGGCACTGGAGAGCGTTCACTTGCCTGGCACGGCTGGCACTTGGCAGCAGTGGAAAGGAGAGGAGGGTGTTTAAATCAGAGAGGCCGACGGAAGCACACCCGGCTTAAGGGAAGATTATTTTGGCTTCGCAGCATCCAGCAAATGCTCCGTCGTGGCGGCGGGTCCCCGCTTTGCCTTCAGGGGGTCTCAGTGGGGGCTGCCAGAATCATAGAATCATAGAATGGTTTGGGTTGGAAGGGACCTTAAAGATCATCCAGTTCCAACCCCCTGCCCTGGACAGGGACACCTCCCACCACACCAGGTTGCTCCAAGCCCCCTCCAACCTGCCCTTGAACCCCT
>JAOWAV010000005.1:29665397-29695317 GCA_028571045.1 Scolopax bukidnonensis
TCTGGGCAACCTGGGCCAGGCTCTCACCACCCTCACACCAAAGAATTTCTTTCTGGTGTCTAATCTAAATCTCCCCTTTTCCAATTTAAACGTTGCCCCTTGTCCTGTCACTGCACCTCCTGACACAGAGACCCTCCCCATCTCTCCTGTAGCCCCTTCAGATACTGAAAGGCCTTTAGAAGGTCTCCCTGGAGCCTTCTCTTCTCCAGGCTGAACACCCCCAGCTCTCTCAGCCCCCTCTCACAGCAGAGATGCTCCATCCCTCTGATCATCCTCGTGGCCCTCCACTGGACCTGTTTCAACAGATCCATGTCCTTCCTGAGTTGAGGACTCCAAAGCTGGACACAGAGCTCCAGGTGGGGTCTCACTGGAGCAGAGCAGAGGGGTAGAATCACCTCCCGTGACCTGCTGGCCACACTTCTCTTGATGCAGCCCAGGATGGGGTTGTCCCTCTGGGCTGCCAGCGCTCACTGCCGGCTCATGTTGAGCTTCTCATCCACCAACCTCCCCAAGTCCTTCTCCTAGGGGCTGCTTTCCAGTCATTCTCTGCCCAAATTGTATTTGTGCCTGGGATTGCCACGTCCCAGGTGCAGGATCCTGCACTTGACTTGGTTGAACTTCATGCGGTTTGCAGGAGCCCACCTCTTCAGCCTGTCCAGGTCCCTCTGGATGCCATCCCTTCCCTCCAGCATGTCAACTGCACCACTGAGCTTGGTGTCATCAGCAAGCTTGCTGAGGGTACACTCTATCCCACTGTCCATGTCACCGACAAAGATGTTAAATAGTACTGGTCCCAGTACCGACCCCTGAGGAACACCACTCGTTACTGGCCACCACTTGGACATTGAGCCGTTGACTGCAACCCTTTGAGTGCAGCCAGCCTGCCAGCTCCTTATCTGTGTTTCTCCAGGGCTTTCACTGCATGAGAGGAGCCCTGTGGATCCCTTCTTCCCTCATGAGATAAGCACCACGTCCCCAAGGAGGAGGAGGAAATCAGAATAGGGATGTTCACCCCCCCGGGGCTGTTCACCCCCAATTCGGGTGCCTGGATCACTGTGATACTGCCAGGGAAGAACAACGTAGAGCATGAACCATCACAGCTCCCATTAAAATTACTTTATCGCTCAGCAAGGGAAAAAGAGAGGGAAGAGGCTGCAGGAGGGAAGGTGAATCCTTCCAGGCGTTTCCCCGTGGGATGGGGATGGGATAATGACTCTTCTTCATGCCGCGAAAGCGGTGCGAGCCCCTGGGAAGCACACCTGGGCACAGCAGGATGATCCACACCCACTCCCGCTGTAGCTCACGGGCAAAAATAACTTTGGAGGAAGAAAGATGATTTTTCCGGAATGCATTAAGCTGAGCGGGTGAGAAAAAGGAGTGGGCGAGGGGCTCCTGTGAAATTCAAATGCTTCCTTTCATGCACTTTCTAAATGTGGTTGCTCCTTCTCCATCTGAGATGATGCTTCTGCCTCTTACGTGACAGCACCAGGGAGGCTCAGAAGGGATGGAGACAAGGCCAGTCCTTGGCCCCAGTCCCTGTCCCTGTCCTGTCCCCTCCTGTCCTGCATGGAACCCACCCAGGAGCAGCTCCATGTGGGTTCTTTAGCACGGACACCACTTCTGCCTCCCCAGATGGGACCAATGCAGCCACATGCGGCCAGAGGGGAGTGCAGAAGCCCAGGGAGGGAGGACAACATTCATCTGACTCCATACCTGAGCATGGTTGGCACACTCTCCTCCTGGGGACCCACAGGAATCATGGCACTCACCATTCCAACCTAGGGACCCATGGGAGCCATGGCACTCATCATTCCAACCTAGGGATCCACAGGAGCCATGGCACTCACTGTTCCCAACCTGGGGACCCACGAGAACTGTGGCACTCACCATTCCAACCTGAGGACACATGGGAGCTATGGCACTTGCTGTCCCCATCTGGGGACTCACGGGAACAGTGGCACTCACCATTCCTACCTGGAGACACATGGGAACTGTGGCACTCATGTCCCTGCCCAGTTCCAGGTATCTGTGATGGAGCATCACTGCCTAAATCCTGGTGACAGCACCTCCTCCGGGGCAGGGACACCCGAGCCTCCCTGTCAGAGGACAGCGATGGGAAAGAATCAGAAGGAAATTTCAGCAGCATTTGTATTCCCCACTGCCCTGTTCTATTCAACTTCACTTTTAAATACGCTCCTTAAGTTTCTTTTCTCCTCCTGAAAATTTTCCTACAGTGAAAAATAATGCAAAGCGCAGGCTGGAATGAGCAAGTGACTTCCATCTCAATGACATGTTTAATGTGCCTGTGAATGGAAAGTCTCTCACTCATTCCGGTCCCGTCCTTTTTTGGCTGGTCTGAATTTAGCAGGGAAACCGTGAAACCTGAGCGATCTGGAGAAGGGGTCCGAGCTGGTGAGTTCAGGCAGTGAGGCAAGAACCTCTTTGGTGAGCCAGCACCAGTGGGATGGTGTCCCATGGGTGGGCAAAAGCCAGCCCTGCAGACCTGGAGAGGTGGGTGGAAATGGACCCCGCTCACATATCCCCCCTGCTCCGTGCCCATCCACAGGTTGGGGTCAGGGGATGCTCCTGGGATGGTCCTGGTGGTGGCAGCTCCTTGGTCTATAGAAGAGCCAGAGAGAGGCTGTTTATGAGGAAGTGCAGTGACAGGACAAGGGGCAACAGTTTTAAATTGAAAGAGGGGAGATTTAGATTAAACACCAGAAAGAAATTCTTTACAGTGAGGGTGGTGAGACATTGGAACAGGTTGCCCAGGAAAGTCATGGCTGCCCCATCCCTGGAGGGGTTCAAGGCCAGGTTGGAGGGGTCTTGGAGCAACCTGGTGTGGTGGGAGGTGTCCCTGCCCAGGGCAGGGGGGTGGCACTGGAAGATCTTTGAGGTCCTTTCCAACCCAAACCATTCTGTGATTCTGTGGTACATGTGTACCTTCCCAGGGCAGGGGGTTTGGAACAAAAACCCCTCCAACCCAACCCATTCCGTGATTCTCTATTCCCTGCAGCCAGTCTGGGGATAACGACCCTGGGAAGTGCTGCCGTGCAAGATGCACAGGAGAGAAACCTTTGCGTCTCCCCACACTTACTGTTCAGCTGATTAAATCAACGCTATTCTGAACCTCAGCAGAGTTATTTAATAAATAACTTCAGGACACAATTGTCACTGTGGGTTGTTCTTAAGCAGATGACTTGCAGGTCCAGGCTGACATTGGCGGGGCGACTCTGCTGCTAATTAGTTTAGTTCTCAGCCGTTGTGCCTTTTTTGCTGTTTACATAATTAATTCTGTGAATTTTGTATTCTCACTTAAACTCACTCTTTTTTTTATAGAGCAATCACTACTAAAAGATGAATTTTTTATAAGTTTGCCTTTGTTACTTTAAATTTTTTATAAACTTCTTACCCTTAAGGAATATTTCTTATAGCTGGCAATAAAGTATGTTAATTTCATTTGAAAAGGAAAATGTAAGTTTGTATTTTATTAAACACACACACTACCCATATATCCACAGACTGAGGGGGTGTTGGGGTTGCACAAGGAGCACGGGGGCAGGGCTGGGGAGGGGGGGCTGTGGTGACCCACAGAATCCAAACCAGCTTTAAGGAAGCACTGATGGAGCATTTATCCACCCCAGTTGCATGTCCCTCTCCCTCTGCCTGTCCTGCCTGGGGGGCTCCTGGCTTTCTGAGCTTCCCAGCTCATCCCAGACCCAGGGGCGGGGGGGGGCTCACCAGTGGCTCCTCCTTACCCAGTACCCGGTTGCACTGGTAGGAGGCTGTGGGTGAGCTCTCACCAGGGGCAGAAAGCAGCTAATGAGCCCCTTTCTCCATCCCCATGAAGCCACGCCAAAGGGCCCTGATGAAATAACTCATCTTTTAGTGTGATGAGCATTAATTCCGATTTATTTCAGTTTGGTGGTTCAGCTGCCTGAGGGTTAACCATGGACGTCCAGCATCTTCCTGCCAGGGCGAGGGCAGGGCAGGCAGGGATCCCTGCAGCTGCCTGTGACAGCAAGGACTCCCTGCCACCCACCCCGCGGGTCACCTTCTGCTGTCACACACCGAGCTGGCACCTCGATCCCATGGGATCAACATCTGGCTGCAAAAGTGGGGGCTGGCAGTGCCCCCACTGCACCCTCTCCCGAGCTGCAGGGCATCGGGAATAGCTCTCATAGCTCTCCTTCCCCTTTGCCACACACACACACACAAAAAACAAAAAAAAAAAAAGAAAACTAAAATCTCTATCTCTGGAAACGAAGCCCCTTTTTTCACTTTGAAAATATTGCAGATTATTATTCCTTCATTTGCATAGCACTTGAGATAGTGGGTTCAACACTCGGAATATCTGCAGAATCGCTGAAATACACATAATAGGTATCTCGTGTTATCCAAGGAGGCTGCAGCTCCAGCAGCAGAGGATATTACCGCATCATAAAGCACAAGCTACTGAAGGAGATAAAGAATGTTTTCCCCTTTGGACAAGTAACCAGCAACGCTCTGACATGTCCTCAGGTGAAGGCTGCTTGTCTGAAACTATCAAATGCAAGAACAAGCGGAGGGCAATCAGCAGTGACAAAGGCACAGACGTTCTCCCTCCTAAAGCGCCAGAGTAAAGGGATGTAAACACGCATCTGGAGACAGATTCCTTGACTGGTCATCGCATTAGACGTGGTGCACGGCCCCCACGCTGCCTCCCCGTGCCCCCGGGGCCAGCCCCGGCCACCGGCACTTGGCCGGGATGCGACAGCTCAGGCCAGTTTGGGAAACTGGGGGAGCTGGTGAATCCCAGCTCAGCACAGGCTGAGAGAGGGTCGAGCTCCAAAAGCTGTGCCCACCAGTTTGCTGCGCCCACTGGTTTGCTGTGCTTTCCAGGAAAAAAAATTATAATCTCGCTGACCTGAAGCCATGGAGAGCAATGCATGAATGACAACCAGAGCCTGCCTTGCTCTGAGGCACCCCGGTTCCCAGAGCAAACACAAACGCAGCGTGCTGGGGGGGGTGCCAATGGTGCCAGCCACGTTGACCCCACCACCCTTCCTCGCTCCTTCCCCCCGTAACTCACTCTGCGGGAAAGGGCTTTCAATTTTCTCCACATCCTACTTTTCATGTTTTCATTTCCTCAGTTTGCTTTCATAAAGGGGTCGTGCGTTATTAATATTTGCAGAGCTGCAGGAAAATGCACCCCCTTCTTTTCATCCAGGCTCTGGTCTCATTCCCTGCGGGGGCCGGCTCCTTGCTCTGCTGCTGTAGGACCACCGCGACGTTCTCCAAGTGAAGGTAGAAGGGTTATTCACCTACCTTGAGCTGGCTACATCACACATGGTGTGATTCTTAGTCCAGACATGAAAAGAGCTCTTTGTTCTTCCCTGAACCTGAAAGTGAAGTCCTTGTGAGGGATGTGAATTAGTCGGGACAGCACCCCCCAACCTGCCTGGCCCCCATGTCCCTAACTGCCCCGTTGCCCTGGGTTGCGTGACACAGGACTAATTTTTCTTCCAATGCTTGGGAGAGCTGTATTTTTCAAAGACTAGTGTCTGAATTTGTGAAAATATTTACTTTATAGACAGCCAGGCTATGTGGGATTCAAGGTTTCAGTGTTTTCGAGCCTTGTCAAGTGTGGGGACAAGGAGGAGAGAGAACCGGGCACTTGACCCGGCTTCTGTCCTCAGCTGCTTCATTTCCAAAGACTTCTCCAACCAAGCCCACTCCAGGACCCACACGCTCCTAAGAAATGGTTTGGGAGAGAAAATGCCAGTGTCAGCCTCAGCTGAAGATGATCTATGACAACTCAGCCTCATTTGGGCTACTCGGAAACAAATCGATGGACTCTAGGGCCTCCAGACTAATAAATAATAACAATGATAAAAATAAAATACAACTAATAGTTAATGCAGTGCATTCATAGGACACATTCCTCACGCTTAATAGAGGCTTTGCTATCGAGCTTAATTAAAAGTGACACCAAATAAACTGTTCTTTCACATTTTGACTCGAAACCATCGGCTGCTTTCTCTTAAGGACAGAGGCCACCTCGGCTGCTAATTACCCAGCCACAGTGCGGCGGTGGCACGGCTGGCACTGGCATCTCCTGCCTGTGACCGAAACACCACTGCCCTCCGAGGTACCACCTCCAACCCGACTAGATATAGGTGAATTTGGAGAATGATCCCAGAACCAGACGCATACACGCACCAGCCAACGCAGCCTTATAGCTGTAATTCACCCTAATTATTTCCTCTGTTGGAGTATGCATTAATGACCCTGGTATTAATGCAGAGTGCTATCGTTTGTTCCCATATGTACCAGATTGCTCATTAATACCTTGTAAATTGTAACAAGATGCTTCCTGGCTGTTAAGTATCACTGTGTATTTATAGGGGTTACTCTGTGTGAGCAAGAAGACCCAGAATGTGTCTGCAGTCCTGAGGCTTTTCTGGGAGGACAGGGATATAGAGCAGGAAAATGCTCCATCCAGTCACAAATACCTCTGCTCTGAAAGCCCCGCACATGCCACCTCCTGGTTTCCTTTTCCCCTGGAACCACATTCAATTTGGTTCCTCAGCTACAACTCCTGGTGGGACAGGGGTTTTGTTGCAGGGCCCAGGCATGTTCCCTGAAAGAAGGTTACTCCCCCTAAGACCTTATGCCATACACCAGCTGAAACTGGGCAAGAGGAAGGGTGTCTGTGCCCAAGTCATGGTCACTGAGGTCTGTGTTACCTGATCAAAATTGTACTAGAAATAAAGCTGTAGTTTGGACCCCAGACCATCACAGATGATAGGACAAGGCTTCAAGTTGCACCAAGGGAGGTTCAGGTTAGATATTAGGAAATATTTCTTTCCTGAAAGGGTTGTCAGGAATTGGAATGGGCTGCCCAGGGAGGTGGTTAAGGCACCATCCCTGGAGGTGTTCAAGAAACAAGTTGACAAGGTGCTCGGGGATATGGGTTAGTGTTGGGTTGGTGTTGGCCATCCTTTACTTCTCCACTGCCACCAGCAGCCCTGCAGAAACACTTCTGAAGAGCCACTTGTACCCACGGTGCCATTGCCAGCAGCCCAGCTGTGGGTCTATGGGCCAGCCCGGACCTCCACTGTCGGTCAAGGGGAGATGCTGCAACCCCATCTTACGGTCTCTGGCCACTGCCACCAGCGAAATCCTGGGGAGCAGCCTCAGAGCCAGCCGCTCCATCACCGCGACGACTTGAAATCAGGAACTGGCTCGTTTTAATCTTTCCTGCTTTGATGACTTCAGATGTGTATTAGCACAAGATGTTTTTAATCTCTTATCTACGGCATTTTGTTTTTCCTTTAATCACACAAGGTGGGCTTAACCAGGAGGAGATTATACTCTTCCCTCCTGCTGTGCCTTTGTAGCTCAATACTTGCACATACTAATGTTCAATTATTTGTTATACCGTGTCTAATATTTTCTATAGCAAACAGAGTTTTATTATCAGTTAATGTATTGATGAAAGAGCATGAGTTAGTCGATTGAATATGTAATAAATACAGAAATATACTTGAACTATTGATTACTCCAGTCGCTTACGTGAAGTATTGATATACAGTGCGCAGATTTTCCCTCAGACTGTTGAGTCATGATACACCAGTCACCATTTTTAATAATAAAGGGTGACTGGTTTTGAACACTTCGCAAGAAAAAAAATCCATTTGCTAAACGGGTTTGTGCTGGGACTACTCGTGTGGAAACTGTAGGAGAGGAAGAAGGGGAAAGGTACCTGCTCTCTGTGTGCCTGAGGAAATACACGCTCACCTGGGAAAATGCAGATTATCCTCCCCATCAGAGCTACATCAAAGCTGTTAATGAATGTCTGTCAGACAGGGAAGTGGCAAAATCGATGTCTCCAAAGTTTGGGTACATCAATACTAGGGTTGCCCAAACAGCCCCGTTCCCCTCCACGCCTGATTCCCTGTGGCTTCCAGCAGCATTGGAGCCCAGGCTGGCTGGGAGTGGGAATTTCACTCCTCATTTTCAGAGTGATTCTGAAATTCAGGGAGGGAAGACACCTCCTTTTTCAGACCAAAAGCACAGTTTTCCCAAGCGTTAGAAGAGGTTTTTACAGAAAAGTAAAATTACTGAAAGAGAAATTAATCTCATGTCGCTCAGCCTGGGATGGACAGTCATTCCCAGGGCTGGGGATCAGGAGGAGATGGGGACACAGCCCCATGTCCCTGCTCCAGGTGATGTCTGCAGACACTGGGCACACATCTCACTATTTCTGCTCATAGTTTACAGCTGGGATCACCACTTCTCATGGCAGCTTTGCTTCCAAGTATTCCACAAGGCTGTTCTGGCTGTGACGGTGCAGGGAGGTTAAACCATCTGTGGAGGCTTTGTGGTCCGGGGTGGAGATTTGCTGGGAGGCCCTCTCCAGCAGCCAGCAGTGGTAACAGACGATTGCCAAGCTGGAGTGTCTTCCTCTGAAATTTCCCCTGCATATAAACACAATTCAGGCTGGGAATCCCGAGCAGACCCCTGGTCTCACAGGCTGCAGTGCGGTAGCTGGGCTGTCCTCACTCTCTGTGTACGCGCTCTTAGTTTGCAGCAAATGTAAATTTATATTTAAATCACTTTCTTGACATTTCAGATCGGTAACAGTACTTTGCAATTACCATGGGACAAGAGTGCACACATGACAGTTAGCTTAGGTGACCTGTGGCAGCCTCTTAAGTGCATGTACTTATTTGCAGAAAGGGAAGAGGGAGAGTAATGAACTGAAAAGCTGTGACGAAGAAAACTCATCGTCTCTTCGTGACTTCGGTATTAAACTCGGCCACAGCTGGGCTAGAGCACATCCAAGGAACCTCCACCTCTGGAAAGCTCTCTCTGCTCATCACATCTCTCCTCATCCGTTCATAGAATAGAATCATAGAGTCATTTCGGTTGGAAAAGACCCTTGGGATCATCAAGTCTAACCATCAACCCTACTCTACAAAGTTCTCCCCTGCACCATCTCCAGCCTGTCCATCCCTCTGGATGACATCCCATCCCTCAGGTGTATGGACAACACCACACAGTTTGGTGTCATCTTCAAACTTGCTGATGGTGCTCTCAATCCCTCTGTCTATGTCATTGATAAAAATGTTAAACAGTACCGGTCCCAGCACAGACCCTTGAGGGACACCACTTGTCACTGCTCTCCATCTGGACTTAAAGCCATTGAGTCACCCAGACAAAAGGCCCCGTGTAGGGTGGGCAGCAATGAAGAACCCTTTCTTTCCTCCCCCCCTGCCCGGCGCTATCTCATCATCAAGGCAGATTTCCTGGCAGCGGCGCTGTCTGGTGACCCCCTGGCTGGGCAGGGGCTGCTGCCACCCTGTGTCACCTTCCCCGGGGCAACGGAGGACGGAGCAGTGGTGGCTCCAGGGCTCCATTCCTAGGGTTACATCCCCATGTAAGGTAGCTTTCAGTGGAAAGAGGACCCCGGCTCTTGAAACCCTATATCACCCCCCACATTCGGTGCACAGCTGCCCTTGTGTCTTTATTAACAGCCCCTCTCTATTCTACAATTCTAATGTTTCTCTTGCCTCCCCATTTTAACCCTGAAACACTCCCCTCTTAGAGACCACGTTCAATTAACGTCTAATCTCCATGACTCTCAGCCAGGAGGCGGATCGGTTACCGCCACCAATAATGACTCCATTTACAGAGCTCTTTCAGCAGACGCAATGTGATCCTAAGCCCATGGCTTTCCCAGTCCATTCACAAACTTCTTTCGACGTCCCCCCTCATTAAAGAGTCGCTCCCGTCTTCTTCTGCCCCACCTTTGCCGAGCACTATAGAAGAGACGCTCGCACCGTATGGAATTTCTCCTACACAATGGCCAGTGACCAGGCAGGTTTAGGGAGCACATCCCTTTTTCTGCCACTCGCAAGGTTTTGTTAAGAAGATGGCAGAAACCTGCAGAATTATGGAAAAAAAAAAAAAACAAAGCAAACCACCAAAAAATTCAGGGCACCTGCCGGCTTGATTGGAGCTCACGCACCGAACCCCCCACGGGCTGTGAGGAAAAACTAAGGAAAGTGATGCCAGTTCAAATCCACTTGCTAAAGGAACAGGAGGAAATGAGAGATTTCCAGATATAGTCACGGCAGGGGAAGGCATCCAGCTACAGCAGGAACCTGTGATTTAAAAAATATAATAAAAAACAAGCCAAAGAGAGAGAGAGAGAAGATGGGATTTTGCTGTCCCCGCTGTAAGAGAAGGGGGGGTTGGGAGGGGGAAGGGCACCCCAAGAGCTACAGCTGATGGAGCAGAGGGAAGTAGGGTGGCCCAGAACCCCATCGGCTTCTTGCTCCATTTCCCTCCTGGCTCAAAACCATCCAGGAATTGGAGGAAGGGATGGTGAACCCCCCTTCCTGCGCAGTGGATCTGCTGAACCCTGTGTCCTTCTGGATTTTAGACAATTCTGCGACACGGGAAAGGAGTTGCCCAAATTATTGATTTATTGGTGATAAACAGCCTGAGTGCAGGTGGGACCGCAGGGTCGGGCTGGTCTGTGCCAGCCTGAAGAGACACGACAGGCACAGCCCTCACTCTTGTGTCTTCTCTCCTTCTCGTTTTAATTTAGCTTAAATGTTAATTGTTCAAGTCAATGAATTTGCATATTTCTGCGGCTCTGGCCATCTATATTCGGCAGCTTGTCTGCATGACTGAAAACTCTCCTGACCTTTACTCTCAAATAGATTTTTGGATCCTGGGAAATCAGAGAACAAATTATGTTCATCCAAAACATTGTCCCCCCAGAGGAGGACTGCAGGGCCCTGCTCTCCAGCTTCCTCCCCGAGAGGCAGCGCTCCCGGTTGGGAAGCGAAGGCAATTAATTCCAGGTAAATATTAGCGCTGGGTAAACGGGATAAAAAGCACAGTGGGGACTTTTTCAGGTTCAAAATATATCTTTTTTTTTCGGTTTGGCTGCCTTGTTTAGCAAACGTCATCTATCGATTTGCAGGTTTAGAAGCCATTATGAAAAATTCTCTGCCCGAGAACCGAGGACCAGTAGGAGCCTCTAGAAAAACTCACCGGGAGCAGACCCATCAATCTCCTCGGCACAACTCATGTCATCCTGCCCGACATAGGGTGAGCAAAGCTCTTTCAAAATGATGGTGTCACTTCTTTTTTTGATGGAAGGCATGGCTTGGGGCTGCTGGAGAAGGGATCTTTTCAAGAAGTTTTGTCAAACCCTTCTCTATTTTTCAAATCAAAGGTTCACGTTTTCATTGAAAAAGTCAGGAGCTCAGGAGTTGGATGGTTTTTTCGCAAACGCCAAACTTCCGTTCATGTTTTCTGGACTTTTCATCATAGTTTTTCTTTACTGAAAAACATTCATCGGGAAAAAGAAAACAAACAAAGCAAAGATGCCTTTTCTGATGGGAATGGTTGAGTGACGGCAATGACCAAAGCATGCAGGAACCCTGGTGCCACCACCTCCCAGCTCCTCCCAGCATCTCTGCTTCTGCAGGAGATGGAGTGGAGGGGAGGATGCTGGCGGGGGGGGGCTCTGTAGACCCAGAAAATGCTCTGTCAGCTTTATCCACAAGAGAGCCCATCCTGGTTTGCTCCCCATTTGCTGCAGCAGCTCCGAGAACCCTCCCGGTGCCAATGCAGAGCACTCACGAGGGTGCAGCTCGGTGCATGCCACACGTAGGGCACCCATCACCCTCCCCTCTGCTGCTGCCTACCTTGCTGCCTTAGTTATGAAATTATCTCCGCATTTGGGGGCAGAAATAAATATTTAATTGCGGTAATGGCCGTAATTTGCATTCAAATGTTTTCCAGCGCAAGAATTCCTCACTAAATGACACCACAGGCTTTTGAGAATGATGAACTTATTTGAGAACATTGCTTTCTATGCCGCTGAACGTCATCACCAGAAAAATGGCTAAATTTAGCAAATAATAAAAAAAAAACCCAACAAAAAAGAAAAAAAATATCTATTTTCTCAGCTGTAATAAATACAGAGGGTAGTAAAAAGGAGCATACTTCAGCTGTAAGTGGGGTATTGTTATTTGATATGTGGGAGAAAAACCAGAAAGCAAATAAGACATTTTTATACATAAAAAATCACGTAATCCTGGTGCATTATACATGTTGGACTTATTCATGGTCTATCCATGGGCAGATATTTATTATTATACACAGCTATCTTTTACATGAGGAGATGCAGATCTGAGCTTTCATACAGAGAATCTTTGGGTATCTCCTTTGCCTAGAGAGCATTTGGGGGCTATTTATCCTGGACATAAATACGATTCTTTCCTCTGGTGGGGCTTTTTCATGTCACCGTTCCTGCTGTGACCCCAGCAGACCTCCTGCTCCTCTGCTCTGCCCCCAGTTCCCAGCCTGAGCATCTCCCCTGGATGAAATTCAGACTTTGTGCCTTTACCCTTTGTTCCGTGGACTGGGGGAAATGTCTGCTAATGAACTGTAAACCCGGGTTACGCCACACGCTCAGGTGTTGGAGAGGTTCCCAGGGCTGGGAAGGTGATGCTGACCCGTGCCCACACATCTCTCCCAGCAGGGATGTGGGAGCCCGTGCTGGTTTCCCCCACTGCCACGATGTGTGTGTGCAGATGGAAAGATGCTTCTCTAATACCCTGAAATAATTTTGTCTCCCGTTTTTCTTCCATAGGCAGAGGCTTATCTATCTGAGTGCTATTCAAAGCAAGAAAAAGAGCACATCCTTTTAGTTTTGCCAGCTTTCTGAGTTGGTTTTTTTTATTTTTTTTTCGTTGGTGGTTTTTTTTGCAATTTCCTTTCAGTCCTGAACACTGGTTGCTGTATGTCTGCCCAGTCTGCTCTTACGTGGAGATAATCCCATGACTTGATTTTCAAGTACACTTAGTGTCTAGACAGGGCATTGCAATCCTTTGTCCTTCCCTCCCAGTTCCCTTATTGATTTTAATACCCCTTCAACCGCGGGCACTTTTGAAATTCAAAAATTTCCAGCACTGCGGGTGTCCCACACCATGTCCATCCCACCTTTGTTTCAGAGTCTCTGTGCCATCCTTCTGCTAGGCTTTCTGCTCACTCTTCTCATAAACAGCCAGGGAAAAAAAAAAAAAAATTAAATTTGGTGGGAATATGGCAATTATAAAGAAAGAGGAAAAAGAAACCCTAAGCCAAGCTGTTGGGAATCCCCAGCCCAAACCAACCCCAGCCCCCAGGGAGGGCTCACAGCAGCTCCCCTGGACAGGTTGTAGAACATCCCAGAGGTTCAAAACTTCATCCATGTCACAGATGTCCCCATCCCCAGGCAGGCCCCCAGCCCAGAGCGTGCCCTTGGCACCCCTGGAGCGGGCAGCATCACCCCTACGAGATCCAGCCCACGCTCCTGCTCTCCCCATCCATATATCAGGACAATCCAATTAAGTCATTTACAGTGAGGACCTGGAGATGGCAGCAACATATAATCACAAACATAAGCAGTTTTTACATGGTAATTATATATTCTATTTTTTTTTATCAGTGCAACACAGACAGAAGATTATTTTATGCTTGATATCATTCTAATTTTTGATCCATTTTCCCCCCAACTTAAAAAGGATTAAGATTGGGCTTCTGGTAATAATTTTGGATATGCCAACTTCATAAGTACTATGCAGCATTGTATTAAACTGATTATTAGCTACTTTTGTTTATTGTTAACACCATTTGTGCTCTTTGGGCTAACATCTGAAATGTATGAAACCAGATGGTTTGAATGGTCAAGCCGAAAGGCCGGAATATTTTTTAAGTCTGTTTTAAAATAAAACATACTATTGCTTTAAACTCCATCTGATAAAACAGACTCGAGTAGATCAGCGAGGAGAGAGGAAACACCGTGCCTGGCTTTGATCATTTTCAAAAGGAATTGGCACATGTGATTTTCCAGAAGATGAAGGCACCAGGTGAAACTATTTCATATCCCGAGACCTTTTCTCTGCTGAATCTAACATCTGCTTCTCATTTTCCCCGGGTTTGAAGAGCGGTCTCCCTGACCTCCCAGTTTACATCAATAATTGGTTTGTATCAGTGGCCGGGCAACAGGCAGAGGCTGTGACGAGCGAAGATGCTGTGAAGAGGTGGAGAGGGTGGGCTGGAGAGGAGGATGGAGAGAAGCTGCATCTCCATCCGAGGAGGGATGGGCAGGCAGGGGATCCCTGCAGAGGGGCACCCGGGTGGGCAGTGTCTTGTGGTTAGGGGACAGGACAGGGGCATTGCCACCCTCAGGAAGATGGTTCTTCCCAGCAGGAGGCTCAGCCACTACCCTTGGGGTGTCCTGGCTCCAGGCTGGGAAATTTGACTCTTTATAGCAGGGTAAGGAGGGACAGTGGCCCTGGGATGCAGAGGGACATCAGCGCTGGTGGCAGGGCAGCTGCTTATGAAGGGTGTTTCACTCTCCTCTTCCTCAAAAGCCTTCTTCTCCCTCCTGAATTTTTCTTTTCTTCCTTCACAGCATTCATCCCCACACAGGTCCGGTGATTCATTTTCCACCTCACAGCAGTGTCCATAGAAACAGGCAGGAGGGCTGGAAATGGGAAACGACTTCTCAGCGGGGCAGCAGCAGCCCCCCACACCATTCCCCCCCCACTCCCTGTGGTGGCAACCCATGTTCACACGTCCTCCTGTCCTTTACAGGACACAAAGTGCTGGGGCGACGCAGCCCCACCTCTCCATCAGTGCTGTGGGGGGACAGGGATGGGATGATGCTCTGGGATGTGGGGACCATTCTCACCTTGCATAGCCCCATGCTCACCACAACCCAGGGTAGCCAGTCCCATGCTCACCCTGTCCAAAATTGGGCTCACCGTGTCCAAAGGTGGCTGTTCCCACCCTCACCAGGTCCAAGGGTGGCCATTCCCACACTCGCCGGATCCACGACCCGGTGTGTGCGGTGCAAGAGCAGCAACAGGCAGCCTTGCTCCCACACCTCCCTGGCCCTGCTCATTAGCAAGGATGTGTAGGACCAACCCAAACCCTAATTAGTGCAGAATTCGGTTTTGGGGCTAAAACAAGCAGGCAAAGCCCCCCCTGCCCCTGCCAGCAGTGTGGCTGTGCCGCACCACTCACCCACGGCAGCACCGCTGAGGCATCTGCGTAAGATCAGGCTCTCGTCAAAGACAACATTAATTATAACTAGTTCCCTAATAGCTGAAAATAACTAATGTAATTCTCTCTGTTTGGTGCCAGTAGGGAACAAGTCCAGAGTAAATGAGCTCACGGTTAGGAATCAAAGATTAACAGACTATCTAGGAGTAATTTCTTCTCCACATGAATTAGCAAATCGTAGGTAATTATTGTGGACAGAGCTAGGCAGGTTCATTTGACTAGGTCAGTTAAGAATAGCCTAGGATAATTAAATTGTCTCTGGAGCCAGTAACAATGCTGGAGTTGGATAATGCCTGCTTTTTCTTCTGGGTAAATCAGATTTGCTCTTAGCATTGCCCTTTGGGGCAGATCTGCATCTGTAGGTGTGTTTATTTATCTGCTTGTTTACGGTGATGTCGGTTGGGGATGGACTAAACTCTGTTTCGGGGTGGCTGGGCCCAGGGCTGCAGACAGGCCTGGCCCCAAAGTGGGGGTCCCTATCACCTGCCCCTGCCCTGGGTGCTGCTCTTGGGGCCATTCTCACCAGGTCCCAGCCACGGGGTGAGAACCTGGGGCTCGTTTTGCACGGAGAGGCTGGGCAGGGAGGTGACAGCCACCCCTCCCAGCGTGACAAGCACTCAAGTCAGTGACACCCTCGCCTGGTTTCTCACGTGTGACGTCGGGAGAGACGTGGCACCAGCTCCCCTCACCCCCCCTGCCAGCCCCCAGCATGCACAGAAGGGCAGGATTTGGCCCAGGGACACTTTGAATTTTTTATTTATTTTTTTATTTTTCCTTCCCTGGCAGATAGGGAGTGGGAAAAAATGTCTTAAAAAAGGCTGAATGGGAGGCTTGTGTCACGCCGGTGCCTGCCTGAAAGAAATAACCACAGAATCCCTTGGGAAATGATGCTCGGGGTGGAACAGTGAGAGTTTGGGAGGCTCCTTTCTATATTTTTTTTTTTCTCTCTGGACATTACCTGGCCACGGGATGCGACTTTACCTCTGCTGGTGCTCGATGCCGGCTGGAAAAAAGGATGTGGCATCATTAAAAATAGAAGCATGAAAGATTATTTACATTTCAAGAATAGCTAAGGTCTTTAAAGAAACTTCCATCATCCTTTAAAGGCTCTTAGTCAAACGCTGTTCATTATTAATGCCTGTTGGCTTTATTTAGCCTATGACTACAATTATATATTTATGAGGTAATCAGCAATTGGAAATTTCCCTGTAATGGTAACTGGAGCTTGGCATCCAAATAAAATGAACACCATTAAGAAAGTATTGCGGTCATTGGGGTGGATCAAGTGTGCTAATAGCCCAACTAACAGCAATTAAGTCAATTAACCATTCAGACATATGCTGCTCAATTTCCCTGCTTAAACAGCCCGGTGCATCTGCGAAATTTGTGGAACTTATTTATGGTGTAAGCGGCTGCTAGTCATTATTAACCAGGGGAAACAGTGAAAATAAGGGAGGCTTGTAAAAAATTAACTACTGCAGCAAAAAGATCCGCTAATTGCCCGTTCCCCTCCCCGTGGGGGAAGGTTTCCTCTTCCAGAGTATTTATTTATTGTCTTTTGAATGGTGCTCTGAGGGTTTCATGGAGTCCTGTGTACAGGTGGATGGGCCGTGTAAGGTGATGGGTGCTGGGGGCTCCTGGGGTGCTCAGGGACGGGCTCTCAGTCAGGACCAGAGCTGGTGGCTTCATCCATCATCCCCTGGGGCTGTGTCGGGGCAGATGGATGGGAACCGTGCTGCAGTGTCAGGGAGGAACTGGGGGCTCAGCCTTATGGGGGGACAGGTATAACAGGGATGAGCGGGGAGACCCTGAGCAGCCCCTCAGAGCCAGGTGCTCATGGCTCCCAGACACTAGGAGCACCCAGGGAATGATCCATCCTCCTCCTCCTCCCAGCTCTGCGAGGCTGACCCCCCCAAGACTCATGCTGATGGACCCAACAACCCTTTCTGCAGTGGCTCCGGGTCCCAGAAAGCCCTGGGATGGTGACACCAGCCCTGAAGCCACCAGTGTTTCCATCACCATCACTGGTGTTCGCCTCCGGAGCACTGAGGGACTTGGTGACATAAAATGTCTCTCCTCTTCCTTTCCCTGTTTCAGTTTCTCGCCGTCTGTCCAAATGCGGATGTTCCAAAGTTTTGTTAAGTGCCTGTTTTAATGAACCCCATTAAAGTTAACCTCCCCATATAATATACAGGAGAAATCTACCATAAATATAGGTAAATAGAAATTGTAAAGATAAATAACAATACCGGTGTGTGAGAAGTGATAATGTACTCTATTTACTGCAGGCCCATAAAAGGCCAGTAAAAGATACTGCACCTTTAATGACTTACTTTCTCCATGGCAGCCGGCACTCACAGTTAGCAAGCTAAGGATGCAGTGACACAAAAAGCTTACAGATAATTAAATATTGATTTTTGTTTTCTAATCCTATATAAAAATTGTCCTGGGTCTCCCAATGGTAGTTTCATCTCACTAGGACACAGGGAGGGCTATTAACCCTATTTGGTTTCAAGCTGTTGTAGAACAAATAAACAGGGAGTCTTGGAGAGCTGAGGCAGCGACTCTTCAGGCGTGTGCCAGATGCCAGCCCTCTGCTTGCCCCCAGCCAAGAGCCTGGCACCTGGGAAGGTGGCCAACAGTAGCCTGGTGTCTACAGCCACAGCTTTTTTTTGGGAAGAGTTGCAGCATTTTTACCTGCATGTGTAGTTTGTGTGATGCAGGGAGCTTTGCGGTGTCCCTGCAGACATGAGAGTTTTTGGCATGTAGGCTCAAAGTAGCCAGGGCAGAGATGGGGACTCCAGAGCATCATCCTCTGCTCCTGGAGCACCCCTGTGAAAGAGGGGAGTTGGTGCATGGTCCCCTAAGCAGCGCTACTGGTACCCGCTTTTCCCACTGCATCGCATCTCTCCCTCTGCAGAGGCAGCCGTGAAGCTATGGCCCAGGCTGCTCATGGCAAACAGGGTGCAAAGGGACACCTTGCCAAGCAGGACCCGCTGGAATCGTAGCATCATAGAATGGTTTGGGTTGGAAGGGATCTTGAAGATCATCCAGTTCCACCCCCTGCCCTGGGCAGGGACATCTCCCACCAGAGCAGTTTCCTCCAAGCCCCCTCCAACCTGGCCTTAAACCCCTCCAGGGATGGGGCAGCCACAGCTTCTCTGGGCTGTTCCAGTGTCTCACCACCTTCAGAGTGAAACATTCCTTCCCCATATCCAATCTAAATCTCCCCTCTTTCAGCTTGAAGCCATTACCCCTCATCCTATCACTCCATGCCCTTGTAAAAAGTCCCAAGAAGTGTCTGCAAAGCAACACTCTCACACAGAGACTGGCTGGGGCAGGGGGTGATGGAGAAGATCCAGAGCATGACCTGTGAGGCTTAGTCTGCCCTGGGGACCTCACTGGTGGAGGCTGAGGGAGCAGAAGAGTTTCTATAGTTCAGGATTTTTTTCAACTGCCCCTCTGTTGCCTAGAAAATAAGAGATCACAGAGCTAATGCAATCCTTATGGAGTGCCCTCAGAGGAAGGTCTGTGGTGAGGGCTGGATTTCTCCTGAAATTAAAGGTGAGGCTGGGAAACCTCCCAGAAACACATGGTCAAACCAGCCTCCAAGCACACAGTCCAAGCCCCTGGTCTCTCCAGTCATCCTACTTGCTCTTCTGAGATGCTACTGTTCTCACACTGCCCCTAAATCCACCCTGTCCCTGACACATTTCAATCATCCTGACAGATTCCTCCTGGAAAATGATATTTTGAGTCCTGTGCAGAATGCAGGTGAAAGCTCAATGCTTTTTCACAAAGTTGAATGTTCGCTCAGGCGTATGGGAGAGCGTGGCAGGACATTGAGCTGCTGGAGCGTGTCCAGGGGAGAGCCACCAAGCTGGGGAGGGCTCTGGAGAACAAGCCACACGAGGAGAGGCTGAGGGAACTGGGCATGGTTAGTTTGGAGAAGAGGAGGCTCATTGCCCACTGTGGGCACAAGGGTGGGAAGGGAGGAGGCAACCCAGTCCACCTGCCAGAGCAGGCAGGCACAAGGAGAAGAAAGGTATTAAAATAATAACCTCTAAGTCTGCCACGCATGATGTTTTCTATCACTATTGGGAAAGCAATTGCCTCCAGCAAAGATCTATTTCCTCAGTTGCTCATTTACAAGCACGCAGTAAGTACTGTGTACACAGTATGAAATGGAATAAACCCCAACATTATACAATAGAGTCACTCATTCACAAAATGAAGCAAGGGGCCTCCTTTCCCAGTTATCTTTTCAAAAGCGCCATGCAGCATAACTCACACTGTTTACAGACTTCAGGACGTGAGTAAATCACGTTGCTTTACATAATTCCTGTCCTTTGGTAAATTGTGCCTTTTTCTGAAAGAAGAGAACATCCACTCCCCTCGCTTCTCCAGTGCTGTGTATAAATGAGGCCGTCGCTCGAACATGCCGGATGAGTCTGATCGTGAGGAAAAGAGCAAAACATCTCCCCTGAAAAACTGCATGCACCATTTGCTGAGAAATCTTAAATATTTTACTTGCAAAAGCCTGTAGACTCAATGTTTTCCCATGCCAAGTGCAAGCAGTACGCTGTGTACACTAAAGCCCTGCTCAGCCGTGCAGAGAAGTTCAGGCGAAATAATGAATTAAAGTGCACCTTAACTTCATGCTGATCACAACCCTCCAAGGAAGGTGAGCTGAGGTCTGCAATTAACTCATGTCTGCATCCGCTGGAGGCTCGTATCTGGCTGCCTTCCCCCCTTGGGCCAGCCCTCCCAGCTCTGCTCCATCCCACCTCCTCCCTTCCCAGTGCTCGGAGCCGCTGAAAAGCCTCCTTGTCCAGACACCCCCCAGGAAGGAGGGATGGATGGAGCAGCGGCCCCGGGGAGACGCATCTGAACCTGAGCAAATAACCACAAGATCTTTTGTGGTTGTCTGACTCCTTCTCTGCTCTTCCTCTGGGGGTTCACGACCTCATTTACATGCTTTCTGGGCTAACCGCTAATCTGGGCTAACTCCTCTCCCTCTCTCCTCGAGGGCACCTCGCAGCAGGGAGAAGGGAGCTCGCTGCTTCGGCCTGGGGGGCTGTCCCGTGGGTACCGGTGGGGCTGGGGAGCATCACATTTACCCCTGAGCATCACATTTACCCCTGCCCTCAGGCACAGCTCTGCTCCTGCCCTGCTCCCCCTTGCCACCCTCCTCATCTCCCCTCCCATACCCCGCATCCCACTCTCCCTCTATTTGGGAAGAGCATCTGGCCCAAATTAGGCAGCCCCAATGTCCTGGAGATGGCTTGGGGAAGGGAGAGGGGGCAAGGCTCCCCAGGCACAGCTCCCCTTTTCCTTCATGTGGGGCAGGAACATTCTGGGGGGGGTGTTTTGGGTGGGGTGAGGAAAGTGTTTTTCTCATGAGCTGTGGGGACGTGCCAAGGCAGCAAAGACCCACTCACCCCCCGCCAGGCTCTCGGAGCAGCAAAGCAAGTGAACTTTGCTGCTGCTCCATGCTGCTGTCCCTGCTTCTTGGCTGAGTTTTTTCCTGGGAAAAATGTGAGCAAGGGTGGCTGTGCTGGGCAAAAAACACCTAAGGGTGCACTTTGCCTCCAGAGGGGACTGGGGGTGAGTCCAGTTTGGCTCCCAGGGCTCTGCATTCCCAGCAGTCAAGCACCTGGTGCCCTCCTGTAAGAAATGGGAGATGAAAACCCTCTTTAACCTATTGCAGCCAGTTCAGACCTCCAGAGGCATGAAAAACTGAGGAGCAGGTGCCAGCAAAAGGACGGGGAATGTGCCAGCCAGGTTTGATCCAGGACACCCTGGAGATGTGGTCTGTAGTGGGGCCGTGAGGAGCAGGAGGTTTCTGTGCCCAGAGCAGCAGCAGAGAGCACAGGAGCCCCCACCACATCCCGAAGGATGGAGGGGTGACCAGCAGACCCCCCCATAGCCACTGTCCTGAGGACACGCTGCCTCCCAGCACAGTGAGATGACCAGAGCATCTCTCCCAGTGTCTGTGACACTGACTGCTGTGGCACAGCGACTGCTGCCTCCCTCCCCTCTTCCCCTTTGCCCCCCCCAGCAGTCCCTCCATGGGAGCTGCAGACCCACTGAGGGTCAGGTTTCCACCAGATGAAGGCACCGGGGGCTCCCCAAGCCCACTGCCACCCACCAGCCCTGGGGTGTCCTGGGGAGGTGGCTCCTGTCAGCCTGTGGGCTACTGTGCCAGGGAGCCCTGCTGTCTTCAACGTCCCCTGGAACAGCACCGAGCATAAATCCCAGTGACACCCCAAGGCACCAGTAGCCTCCATCTTCCCAGTGCAGCAAAACCACCCCGTCCTAACAGCAGGGTTACTGCCAACACAGGGATGGTTTGGTACCAGTTTGTGGGTAACCCGGCAGCTGAAATCCTGGGGGGACCTTTCAGATGCAGTCACCCGGCAGCCGCTGATTGAGACTCAAAAGAAATTCTTTGAGGGCAGCAAGATGTCAGGCCAAAGCAGGAACAGCAGCAGGTTTCAGACTACAGACGCGTTAGTCAGAGCTGATGAATGCTGGCTTGTCAAATCTTCCCATTTCAGTCCCTGGATTGCCTTTAAAGTTTGCCAAGTCACTTTTCAGCATTTGTGTGGGCAGAAGGAGACGTGCAATTAAGCTGCAATTGCTGCACCAAAGCCGAATACTTTCAAGTTTGTTATTTCCTCAAAAATGACAAAACGCTGGTATCGAGTCAAGGAACAGGACGGGAGCTCCTGTTGCAAAACCGTGGTGGGCGAGGGGCTGGGTCTGTCCAAAGCTGAGGGATGAAGACGTGCACAACAAAAGCTCCATTAGCATTTGGGAAGCAGGCTGGAGAATTAAGAGCTATAATTAAGCCCCATTTCCAGGGGCAGTCAGTGTGTCTGGCTGCAGGGGTCACGGGAGGCTGCAGAGACACTGGGGGCTTGTGTGGCACCCCAAAGGGAGCAGAATGACCAGGGGTGGAGTGTGGCAGCCACAGCGTTGCCCTGAGCCCAGATTGCCAAGGAGCCACGCTCTCTGAGACCCACCTGAACCCGGCCATGGTGCATCCCTGGCTGCCAGGAGGGTGGCTCTGTGGCTGCGGGGACAGTCACCCTGTGGGTACCACTCCAGGCTCCCAGCTCCTCCTGGCTGTCCATCCTGAGCCATCCTGGGGGGGTCCCACAGCTCTCCCACCGTGTCACAGCTCAGCTGTGACAGTGGACAAACTGGAGATGGACAGCAGGAAGGACAGTGGATGCTTCTTCCCTGGCTATGTTAACCATGGAAGGGGGAAGACAGACCCATCCCCACTGTCCCCTCCATCCCACTCCTTTCCACACTCCACGGGGCTTCCACCCACCCTCCTGTGGTCCCCCTCGCACGCCGCACCCAGCCACCTCCTTTCTTCTCGCCTGCCTTCCCCTTTTCCTTGCAATTTCCCATTAATTGCTGTTGCTACCAAGAGAAAGACAAAGAGGAGGGGGATATGGTGTGTGGCTGAGCCGGGGTGACAGGTAGGACAGGAGCCTGCAGACGTGTCTCCCACACAGGACAGCACAGAGCTGCAGTCTGCCTCTCGGCACGGCTGTCATCAGAGCTTTCCTCCTCACGAGGCTTTGGCAGCCTTTTGAGCAGCCAAATAAGTATTATTTCCCAAACATAAAAGGGATGGTTTTGCGGATATCTTTTTTTTTTTTTTTTTTTTTCTTCTTTTCCCCACAGGCTTTTCTCTCAGGGGCTGCACGGTGCCATGTGCTGGAAACCATCCTTCTCGGCCATCGAGCCTCCCGGCTGCAGGATGAATTGATTTGGAGCCTGTTGGCTGCTAAAGGGAATTAATTTCATCCCAAAGGGCCTCACTGAAATGCAGCAAATAGACCCAGGGCTGGGGACCCTCTCTGCGAAGAGACCACTCTGACAAGTCACCCGACATTTTGTGATAATCTCCACCAGTCACTGAGCAAGGAGGGGGGGGGGGGGGGATCGACCAGGGTCCCCCCTTTGGTGCGAAGCTTTTCGCTAACAAATTGCTTTTTAATCAACAACACTTAAACAAGAAATGCTCTTTTCCCCCTAATGCCTGGGATGATTTCACAGCAACTCATCGCACCACCCGGTTTTAAAGCGGAGACCAACTTTTTCAGCAGGGAACGTTTATCCCCAAAATATGTGATTTAATTGAACAGTCATTTTCTGCCTTCTTTTTGCTGACTGCAGAAAGCTGCATTTGAATACGGGCTGCTCTCCTGCCAGCTCAGCTCCTCTTCCTGCTGCAGAGAAGCAACAACAACTACAAAATAATCAATTAACTTGCATAAATAACCCAACGGTGAGACGGGAGGAAAAGAAAACCTTAGTTTTCGGTAGTGTATTCTAAGCATGTGCCTTGCTGCTGCTGTGATCGCTGCGCAAAGGCGGGGGGGAGAGAACTGCAGACCTGTGTCACGAGTTCTGGAGACCGGAGAAGACATTTGTCATTCATCCCTCCAAAAATGCTTGGTTTGACTAGAAACAAAGTGTAAAAGTTTGGTGAAGTGTGGGCTGGAGCAGCCAGCTGCCCTCCCGCATCCCCCCCTCAAGGCCGGGTTCAAAACAGGCTGCGAGGCCCGATTATTATTTTAAATATTAATGGCGTAGGAAATGCAGATCGTGGAAAAGCTGTGTAAATAAATAGAGCCCCATTCATTTTGTTCTGGGCCGTGGTTAACTAGGCCAGAACAATTACAAGCAGACTGTGGATTTATGCCTGGTTTAAGGCTGCTCTGATCCCGAACGGAGAAGTTAAAATCCACAGATTTGCATTGGCTTTATTAAGTAACGTGAAACAAAGCCTGCAGAACTCACCCTCATCACAAGTGTTTAATGAAAACTGAAGCATCCTTGGAGGCTGCCTGAATCTGTGCTGTATCCCGGAGCCCAAATTCCTGCTTCATCTTGCTGCAAAAACTGGGTTTTTTTCCCCCAAAGCAGTGTTTTCTCCTGCTTTCCTGCCGGGAGACGTGACTGATGCGGCAAAAGGATGCTCAGGGATGAAGGCACATCGTGCATCAGAATATGGACCACTGGCACATGTAGCCCCCACCATCCCCTCTCGGCTCCTTTTACTACCACTGGTCAAAAATTTTAAAAACAGAAACCCTTTCTTTGGGAGCTGCTGATTTATGGGAACAAACTTTCCCCGGCAGCGCGGGATTTTGACAAAGTTGGATTTCCAAAGGAAATTGAAACAAAGTGTCTCACTAGCGCAACAATGTTCTTTTTAACATTTTCCAAATGTCACATTTTGATATTTCGCTTTCAAATGTCTTTTCTTTAGAAATTTATACTATTTAGAAAAATTAAGACGAGAGATTAGATTTCTTCCCAACTCATATAACCGGGGGCAATTTCTGCAGGAAACTCCGAAACTCCACATCTGTGTGTGCAGTGGTTTGGGTGGTGGGACCAGAGACATCCCAAGAGGATTCACCCCTATCCTTGCTCTCGGGGGTGCCTGTGCCTTCACTGGGGAAGCAAAAACCCTGGTCGGGGTTGGTTTTGTGGTTTGGTTTTTTTTTTTCTCTAAGCAAAGCTGTTTGGTTTGTAGAGATTCACAGCGTGCGATGTGCAGGGCAGATACGGCTCGGTTTGAAATCCCTTTTGACCTTGGAATACAGAGATGGGCATGAAACTGAAGCAAAAAAAAAGGGGAAAAAAATAAAATAAAAAAAAGAAAGAACCTTTGCGACTGATGTAAATTAGACTCGAAGCATCTTGAAGACTATTTAGAAATGCAGGGTTTGCCTCCAGTTCAGAGGAGGCATATTTCACAATTATAAAATTAACAGAGAGTGGAAATGCTGTGTTTTGCTTGGAAGTAAAAATGTGAGGGAAGGAAGGAGAAAGGGGAAGCCTGATAGTGGGACACGGCCTGTCTGGGGGAACTGAATCCTAAAAATAAAGAGAACATAAGGCTTGCAGGGGGGATCTGCTTGGGTTTGGACCTTAAACCAGCAAGTCCTTCTTCCCCCCTGGAGTGGGCAGGGGCTCTGGCCGAGCAGCACAGACTCTTTACTCCCTGTTTGCCCAGTGGTGATACTGGAACGGGTGGTAGAAAATAAAAGAATTAAGAAGGAAGAGAAGAGCTTTGCTTTTTAGCCTCTGCTGAGTGTGGAAAGGGATTTTTCTGAGGGTCTTGGGAGTATTTTACCTACAGGGCCATGTAAGGTGTCAAAGGTGGCATGGATTATTGGAGATTTCCCCTGTAGCAGGCAGCAGAAAAGAGCCACGGACACAGATTCCTGGGGGAGGGGGCCACAGCCATGCTTTGCAGCCCATTTTCAATTACAGTTTCCAGCAGAGTTGGAGAAGACAATGACAGGAGGGGAAAAAATGCTAAATAAATAAAAACAACAACAACAAAAAAAACCCCACAGGCAGCAATAATTTTTTTCCACAATGGTCTGGAGAACAAAATGCTTCCTAAGCAAGTTCAGCTAAAAGTATGTGTGCAAAAAAAAAAAAACCATATGGGCAGGGGGAGTGGGTGGGGGGGTTTGTCAGAGGTGCCAAGTGCCCACTCCTCCCCAGGCACCATGCTCAGCACCTCCCAGCGTCAGACTGGGAGAACGGGGAACCTGGGAAGGGTGGCTCTGTGTGTGTGTGTGTTTGTGCACGTGTGTGCATGCGTGTGTGCATTCTGCATGGTGGCAGGAGAGCAGGCATGCACAGGAGTGTGTAGGTGTGATGGGGGAAGAATGTTTCTTTATGCAGAAGCCCACTAATCCCTCAAGAAAAACGCTTCTTGCATGCAGCGCCCGTGGGCTGTCACAGAGGAGCACAGATTTATCTCTGTGGATGCTCCCTCGAGAGTGAGGATGTTTATCCTCTGGTTTTATTCAGAGCCCAGCTCCACTCTTCGGCCACGCTCCTGCAGGACGCTGAAATCACAGCACCACTAATGACACCATCACAGGGCTGTTGCGCCGTGATATTAATGCCCCGACGTGCTCTCTGCGTCTGCATGGCAGCACCAGGCGTCATAGAAGGCAGAGCAATGGTGGGTCACTAAGGAGGAGGTGTGGGAACCCTGCAGGCAGGGCTCTGGCAGCGCTGCCACCATGTGCCAAGCTGCCCGTGGCACAGGGGGGCTTTTTGTGGGTGGCAGGGAAGCGGGCTGGGACACACAGGAAGCCATCCGGAGTAAATGAGCCCAATGTGGCTGCTCTTCCAGGAGATGGATACAGAGCAGGATGGCTTCCAGGTGTCAGAATGCTCTGTCCCCTGCTCCCTGGGCACAGGGAGAGCAGCTGGGATCTGGGATGGGCTCTGCCAGTTCCTCTCCCAGCTCTGATCCCAAACCCTCAGAGCTCCTGGGTAGCAGAGAGTTTGGCTGTTTGGCTCAGTGGGAGCATCCCTGGGCACAGGGAGAGCAGCCGGGATCTGGGATGGGCCCCACCGGTTCCTCTCCCATGCCCTGGCACCAAACCCTTGGACAGTAACACCCGGGAGCTCCTGGGTAGCAAAGAGTTTGGCTCAGTGGGAGCATCCCTGAGCACAAGGACAGCAGCTGGGATCTGGGATGGACTCCACCAGTTCCTCTCCCAGTTCTGATCCCAAACCCTTGGAGCTCCTGGGCAGCAGAGGGTTTGGCTCGGTGGGAGCATCCCTGGGCACAGGGAGAGGCCGCTGCTGGGGGGTGGCTACAACCTGGGGTTTGCTCCTCCCAGAAGCAGCTCAGCCTCCCTGGGAAACTTCACACAAATGCCCCACACAAAGTCTTTCACTGCATCTATAGAAGAGCTTCAAAGAAGTTTTCCCGCAGGAACTGCCCGGTGTGCGCGCTATTCAGTTCCAGCCCGTGACCATCCTGCTTCTTCGGCAAAAGGGGGGGGAAAGCAGACCCTCAGGGTCGCGGCGGTGGCTCTCCCCGTGCCCGATGCTGGAGATGGGGCTGGAAGCAGCACAGACGGATGCGGGGCATCCCCTGGCGCTCCATGTGCCTTCTGCTGATAAGAGCGGGGCCGGGCGACCCGCGCCGCGTGTGACGCCAATAGCGAGAGCCTCCCTATTCTTGAGGGCTGTGAAAGGAACCACGTTGTGCCGAAGATGAAGTCAGCCTCAGAATGGCAGGCAGATAAGGGAAGGCAACGGTGAGCCACGGGGTATTTTTTTGTAGACGTTTAAAGAGGAGGTTGTGCCCGGTTCTTGATGGTTAGGATAGCAGACCCTTACTCCTTCTGATATTTGAAAAGGCTACAGGAAGGCTTAAAATGTAATTCCAAATTCAGATTCATGTTTCCTCTTCAGCTCCTTCAAAGAGCCGAAGGGACTGTTAACATTTCAGAGGAAAATTTCTCCTTTTCTCCAGCATCTTCGGTGTTACCTCTGCTTGGTAGCCAGTATTAAACACTAGCAATGAGAGAATAAAACACAACAGGTATGTTCTGCCAGTTTAAAATCCACACTCCCATATAAAAAGAAAACCTGAGGTTTTAGCTGGGATTAAATGTATGGATTTGTTTAGCTGGTGGTGAATTTCTTCCCTGCTTTACTGCCCAGAACTGTGCATAACCTTGTACCCACCACTGAGCATTAAAATAGAGTTTCTCCACCCGCTGAGCAGAGGGCGGTGGGTACCACGGCTGCAGAGGGGGAGATCCTGGAGTGTGCAGGGAGGATGCTGAGAGCACGGCAGCACCAGTGCCATGGGGGGACCCCTGGGAGGGAGCAGCTCTCCCCATTGGACCATGTCTGATATGTCCTGCCAACAGGGAGGACCTGTAGACCCTCTTGTCCCGCACTTCCCCTCAGCACTTGTGTTCCTGGACACTTTGTTTTGCAGAAATTGAGGCTCTCCCCTCTGTTACTCTGATACAAATCCATACTCAATGGGCTTACTTCAGATTTATGCCAGCGTAACTGGATTTAGCAGGTTAATAAATGGCTCCTCCATTAATAAATGGAGAGCTGCTTAAGATCATGAACTTCATGACTATGACAAGGTCATGCCCGCTGCTTCCGTCCTCATAACTTTTCCAGCCTCGGTATCTCCTGCGATTGGGTTTCTCTGGGTGTCCTCAGGCAGGGAGGAAGGATGTCTAAATGCAGGAGGGATGTTCCAGAGCTCCCTGGGATGAATCCCTGCAGGAAGCAGAGCCAAAGTTCCGGCACATCCCGGTGCTGCTGACACCACTCCTTGGCACGGGGCACAGGGGGGGTCGTGCTCCTTGGGTCCCACTTCCCCAGTGACTTTCTCCTCCCCTCCCTCTTCTTTCATGGCTCCTGCTCTTGCAATTATGTCACTCTCTTCTTTAACCATCTGGCTCCTGCAAACAAATATAAGTCCTCCTACACAGACCTGCTGGTAAAGGGACTGATCCTTCCCTGGCTGACACCAGCATCCCTCTTCCTGACTTTGATGGAGATGCTCCTCCTCCCAACAGCCATCCCCTGGCACCGGCGGGTGGCAAAATGTGCCAGGGACCTGCACATCCTTCTCCTCCCAGGCAGAAATCTCTGCAGATGAGCACAATTAGGGGAAAAAAAAAAAGATAGGTTTCTGCACCACAACACCCCAGTCCAAGCGCCAGCTGCTCCAAACCAAGGTTCTGGCACTTGGACTCTCTTGGGACACACACCCCCCACACCCCCCTGCCAGCGGGTCCCATGGGGGAATTCCAAATGAATTCCAAAAATCTCTTGCTCTGAACAATTCCTCCTCAGCAACTGTCCTGGGGAAAAAAAAAATAAAATAGAAGCATGGTTTGGGTCAATAAAAACAGTCAGCCCAATAACGGCTAAAAAAATATTTCATTCTGACTTTGATTTTTAAAAACTATTAGGGAACAAAATGAATTTGAAAATGAAAATCCAGCAGTCCCTTCCAATAAGGCCAACAGATAATGCTTTAACCTTATTAAACGGCGAGGGGCAGGAGGGGAGGGTATTTCAAAGCAAAAACTTATTAACATAGAAATGTTCCAGCAAAAATAGTTTCCGTTTGATACATTTCTGACAGGTAAAAATTGAATTGCAAAACTGTCAACCAGCTGTGTTTAGATCCGCCACCTTACCCGGAGTTTGAAGGGATACAAAGTAATGGGATTTTGCTTAGACTCAAATTGCATCTTATGTTTACAGCCCCGTGAATAATATATTCTCTAGTTAATAAAACACACCCAAAAAATCAAATACAAGTAATTTTTGACCATTGGTGAATTGGAAGGTTCTAACAAGCTCGTTCCCAGATGAACAGGGAGCAACTGTTTGTGCAGAAAGTTACTATTTCATTTACAATATTATTTTGATTTTGTTTTGACTTATAGTCGAACAAATTCTGAAAATAAATTCCAATTAATTTCATTACTTTTAAAACTGTAAATATTGCATTTTAAATGACATTGAATTACTTTATTTTTTTTCTTCTTCTTTTTTAGCATTTTTCCCCGTGAGTGATGAGGTGATAGGGAATCACCGCATCCTCTCACAGCCTTTGACTTTGGACGAAAGTTTGTACCACCTCAGCCCGCACTGATTGAGTGGGGGCAGAAAGGGGGGGTGAGCTGCTCCTGAGGCCACTGTCCCCACCATGGCCAAGGTTGTTGGCCCACCAGGAAACCCACCCGTGCCCCATCCAGTCGGATGGGAAACTTCTTCCCAGCCCAAGCTCATCCTGGGAAGCTTCCGCTCGCTTCTTCCCCTCTTCTATTGGTGTCTTTTGATTACAAGTCTGCTTTGAAGAGACACTAATTGTAGCCTGCACACAATGCTTGTAATTATGCCTATTACATTTTGATTCATTTCCATATGTCAACACTACTACAAGGGGGATGGGGGG
>JAOWAV010000005.1:29695348-29710099 GCA_028571045.1 Scolopax bukidnonensis
GAGAGAGCACAGTTTTATAATCGGTTATTGTCTGCAAAAAAAAACCTGTGCGGAGCGTGAGTGAAGTGTTCTTTGTGGAAATTGAAAATAAGATTATAAATAAAAGTCTTCCTCTGACATCCAGAAAATGGACACTTTAAAATAAATTGCCACTGTTGATCAAGAAGATTGCTAGCTACCTTTTACATTAATGAGGCAAATACTCTTCAAGTCCCTAATAGCAATATGTTTGAGTATGTCATTTCAATAGCTTCTTTCTTAATAAAGCTTGACCCTAATATTCCCTTTGCTGTCAAAGGCATTGTCCTGCCAGACATAGCTGTGATTTTTAGCTGCTAATCAAAAGGAAAAAGGCCGGGGGAGGGGAGGGAGTAACTGTTATGCAAAGAGCTGCAGAAACCCAAGCAATGAGTCTCTCCCCCTCGACCACGATGGGACCCAGGATGAGATGCAATTTGCTGCTCTGGGAGAGTCACGGGGAAGGGTGTCTGAGCCAGCATGGTGGGACCAACGACAGAACCCACCAGGAAATTCTTTTCCCGGGGTCTAGGCTTGGGTGGCCCAAAAACCACCAAGGTGGGTGCAAGCAAGTACGGGATGCTCCCAGGGATGGACCTTCTGTGGGCACCAGGGGGGTCCATCCCACCTCCCACCACCTCCAGCGCTTCTCCTCTGCCTCTTGGTGCCCGTTTGGCTCTTCTTCCAGGTAGATCTACCAACTAATTACAGTACTTGCGAAAGTATGAGCAGGGCTTATTCTTTAGCAATCAATCAATACAAGTTAAAAGGGCATCTTGTTTGTTCCTGTAACAATGCTCTTTAGAAAATTGGGTCCTTTTACATTTCCTGGTTGATACGCCATCCGTCATACGTTACATCAGTCACATCATGTTATGTTTCGGGGCATAATATAACATGATGTGACTGGTGCATCAGGCAGGAGATTTACAAAGGGAGGCATTCTGCAAGACATTATATCCCCCCCCCCTTTTTTTTTTTATTATTTAATCTGAGTTTGAAGATAAAAACAGCTGACTTTTTGTACCAAGTGTTACAGTGGCAGGACAGCTTTGCCATCACAGGCAAATTTGTGCTTCTTCCTACTTTCTGTGATAAGAAGAGTGTGGCCATAGAGGAATTCTCAAAATGTTGAGGATCAGAGTGGAAAATCAAAATGGTGCTGAATGTTTTGGGGTCTCTCTGGCTGGAGATGCCCAAGGAGCAGGCACAGCCCCAGTGTGGCAATGCCAGGGGGCACCAGCTGAGCAGAAGGAACCACAACCTCCCGGGCAGGAACGGGCATTTTTCTCTCTCTGGGATTCCTGGTATTTCAAAGGAACTCTTTAGAAGATTTCAATCAACAAAAAACTGCCCCCGGGTTTCTGTCACGCAGATGAGCTCACTCTCTTTCAAGTTTTTTAAGACACTCCTCTTTCAGTGTAGTTGTAAACTTCAAAATGGCAGAAAAGCCACATTTTCCTTGGAAATAATGATAGCACAAAAAATTCCTGGATTTGTACCAAGCTGGGTTATATAAAAATGAGATAACTTCAAAACATAAGGGGATGCAAAGTCCTTGATTTTTCAGGTTTCCACACTTGACTGAGCTTTTGCACACCTCCAGACCTCCCAGGCTGGGATGTGAGCTCCAGAGATTGCTGCTGGCAGGAAAACGAAACGCAACGTCCGAATTAGAATTAGCCAAAGGTTTGTTCTCAAAGTCCGACCTGTCACGAACCCAGGTCTGCAAAAATGGTAATTTATGGTGCCTATTTCCGACCCAGCCCCACCAAAAAGGCTGCTGGAGGAGGGACCCAGCCGAGCTGCGGAGGAAAGAGATGATGTATTCTGTTTTTAATTGGGGCTGCGGAGAAGACGCAGGCAGCTACCCACATAGGGCTATAACCTGGATATAACACACAGGCTGGTAAAAAGTTTCTGAAAAGGAAACACTGTGACTTTTTTTTTCCAACAGAACACGCTAAACACTCTCCCGGTGAAAGAAAAAAAAATAATGATTGGAAGATTCCTTATTTATTCTGATAAGTTATCATCAGTGTCACTGAGAGGAACATTTAGGCAGAACAGCTCCCCTGCCCACACACTGTGTTTGCTTTTTAAAAATATTGCAAATAGCTGGGTGGCTTTAAATAAATAAATAGCTAATGAGTCACACCAATAGGAATTTAATGTCAAGACGGAGGAAGTGCCTGCCTGAGTGCCTCGCTGAGAAAGTTTATTAGTATTTGTTAACCACCTCGGTGCTGCTCTGGCAAAGCAGCCGGGCACCCTCGGCAGCGCCCGCCGTGGTGGTCCTGCAGATGGGGATGCTGCGGGGCACCGGCAAGGAAAGGGTTAGGCAGAGTTTGCTGGGCAGCACCTGGAAGGACAAATCCTGTTTGTCTGCTCCCCTGCATGGGGCTGCAAACCAGGGAGGCGCCGGTGCCAGGGAGCCGTCGAGATGGAAGGCACCAGCCTTTTCCTGGAACAGGGAACAGAGGCCTCATTTTCCTCCTCCTGGAAGAGGTCCCCACGCAGGCATGAAATGCTCAGGAGGAGGCAGAGGTGGCATCACTGGGGTTTATTTTGCAGCTGTTCCTGCAGCCTGGGGACAAGGGAGAGGACTGAGGCCACTCCAAAGACAGTGTGTCAGGCCCCGTCCTCACATCATAGAACCATATCATAGAATCACAGAATGGTTTGGGTTGGAAGGGACCTTCAAGACCATCCAATCCCACCCCGTGCCCCGGGCAGGGACACCTCCCACCACACCACGTTGCTCCAAGCCCCCTCCAACCTGCCCTTGAACCCCTCCAGGGATGGGGCAGCCACAGCTTCTCTGGACAACCTGGGCCAGGCTCTCAACATCCTCAGAATGAAGAATTTCTTCCTAAAATTTAACATAAATCTCCCCTCTTTCAGTTTAAAACCATTACCCCTCAGCCTATGGCTCCCCTCCCTGATCCAGAGTCCCTCCCCATCCCTCCTGGAGCCCCTTGAGGGACTGGAAGGGGCTCTAAGGTCTCCCTGGAACCTTCTCTTCTCCAGGATGAACCCCCCTAACTCTCTCAGCCCCTCCTCCCAGCAGAGGGGCTCCATCACTCCCAGCATCTCCATGGCCTCCTCTAGCCCCACTCCAGCAGGTCCATGTCCTTCCTGTGCTGAGGACCCAGTGCTTCAGGTGGGGTCTCACCAGACATCCCTGGTGCCACGAGGATGCTGTGAGGACCGGTGGAGCACAGCTGATCCCAGGGTGCCTCAGCAGAGGCTTGGTGTTGGAGGAGCTGCTGTGCCAATACATGGGGCCCCGGCAGCTCCAGAGAAACCCTCAGAACCCTCCTGCACACCGGGGAGTGATTCATGGGAAGTTTGAAAGAAATTCAACTTCTGTTGGTGTGCCAGGGAGTGAGTGGGCGCTGGAAGGTGACAACATCCCGCTCCTTCATTCATCTCTTCAGCTGAGAGAGCTGCAAAAGCCCTCCAGTTATGCAGTACACGAGGTCCCCTCTTACCACCCACTCAGCCTATATTGGTATCTCCACATTTATAACAAGCTGGCTGGCTCAGGGAGCAGGCTGCCTTCAGCAAGCCCTGACTCACGCGGGGAGCTGAGCTCAGGGCTGAGCCCACCCACCTCCCGGCGGGCTCCGGTGGGTCCCGCTTCGTGCTGACATGCCACGTTCCCACCTCCAGGAGCACAGGCTTTTCCCCGAGGAAATCCCACCGATAGAAGAACAAAATCTTTTACACCATCAATCCGTTTGAAAACCTGGACTTAGAAATAATTTTCATCGCTTCCTCATCCTCAGAGAACCAACACCTCTTTCCAATGATGGCCCATCAAAGGGATGAGGAGAGGAACCCCAGCCCAGGGTGACCATAGAATCAGAGAATCATCTGGGCCAGAAGGGACCTCCAAAGGCTATCTAGTCCAACCCCCCTGCAGTCAGCAGGGACACCCCCAACTAGACCAGGTTGCCCAGGGCCTCATTGAGCCTCACCTTCGGAAGGAGACTCAACCAGCTCTCTGGGCAACATGTCCCCATGCTCCACCACCCTCCTTGGAAAGAACTTATTCCTAAATAATCCCATAATCTAGGTTAACCATGACCCGCGTGACCATGGCAGTTCTCCTCACCCTCTGCCAGCCCCAACCCCCCTGTGGCGGGGGGACCCAGGACTGGCTCCTGTGGTGACAGACGAGACATTGGCCCAGGGGATATGGAGTTTGCATTAGGAGCCTCTGGACCAGGAACCACCAATGTTTTGCAGAGACCAAAAGGGGAGAGAACCCGAGATGTTTCCACCAAGCAATGTGCTGTCTGAGACACCGCTGTGACACACCAGGGGCCACAACTTCAACCCTCTCCTGCTCCTCTTCCTCACTGCCTGGTGGCTGCCATGATCCTCCTGCTCTGCTGCCAGTTCTCCTGGAGAGCTTTGAGAACCTGTGAGGTGAGGAGGGATGAAAACAGCCCAGCTGGAGACATAGGGAAGCCCTGCTGTTGGGGGGAACCCCATTAATGGCAGGGACAGAGGGACCCCAGAGCAGCTCCCCTGAAGGAACATTTCCAGACTCAATTTTCTGGAGAAGGCTGCTCTACCTAGAGTTGGATTATTTTGAAGGAAAGGCAGCCTGTCCTGCGAAAGAACCCAATTGTCAAAAAAAAAAACAAACCCTTTTCAGTCAAAATAGTTATAAGGGAACACATTTTTCAGCCGGCCACGACTCCCAGGCAGGTGGTTGGGTGCTCCCGAGGGATGGGGCTCGGGAGGAGCTGCTCAAGCCCTGCCCTGCAAGAGGAAGAGGAGGGGAGCCGAGGTCTGGCAGCCAGACCACCCGCGGCAGGCAGACGCCCCTGGCACTCAGGGGGCTGCCCGCTGGCTGGCAAATCCTCCCTGAGCCCAGGATTTTTTTTTTTTTTTTTTTTTTTCGGTGGGGGAGGCAAGGAAGGAATGGAAAAATCATCACACACACTGCACAGATGGAAAGAGTTTACAGCCCTCCTCACTTCCTCATCCTCGTGGTGTAAATTATACGGACAGATGTACAATCTGGGAAGTTGTCCAGATTTTCTTTTTTTTTTTTAATTTTTTTTTTTTTTTAAGAAAGAGGGATGCTAAAACAACACTAGCTGTGCCATGTCTAGTCCTTGGCTTTCAGTGTTGGCTACAGAAGAGAAGAAACCAGCACTCCTGGCAAGTGGTGAATGATCCAGATAAGCGTTGAGCTTGCCTCCTGGCACCCTTTCGTTGCCCAGTCCCTCTCCAGTAAACAAGGAGGTGCGAGGCCCTCGTGCTCTGGGTGGGAGGCAGGAGACGGGACCCTCTGTGCCCACCCGGGACCAAACGCTGGAGGTGGCCCTGCCAAGGTGGCTGCTTTCCTGCGCTCAGATCTCAGCAGCTCCTTGGATATTTACTCAATTGCCAGGAATGAGAGGGAGGAGGCGGATGACAACATGTTTCCAGTGCTTTGCTTTGCACAGATATCCTCAAGGCAGCATGTGTGTGTCTGCGAAGGGCTCAGTGTGCTTCTCAGTGCTGCTTCCAAACAAGGATCAAGTAAATTTTCCAAAGCATATTCTCCCCCGTCAAACACTGCTCTCACTTTGGAGACTGTCCATGGCTTTGACACTCTTGCGGGTTTTCTACCCGCATCCCTGTGCCAAAGATTCCTTGGCGTGAGCAGCAGGTTGCACTTGGCTTTTGCTGGAGACAAGTGAAGCTGACAACACCGTGCCTCAGGGCCGGGCTGGTCCCCAGGGCTGAGCTCCCGGCTGCCCTTGGCCACCGACTGGGGACAGGAGAGGGTTGTGGTGCTCCCCGTGAGCATCACTCACTGCCACGAGTGGCTCCGGGTGCTGGGGGGAGCATCAAATGTGAAGCCTGTGAGAGTCAGAGCCTGTCTGCCCTAACTGAGGTGAGAACATGACTTCATCTGGGCTCAGAGACCTTCCTCATGACCTTAGCAGATGACCACTTCCACAAACAAGATCTGGAGACCAAGCTGTGATGCCCACAGGGGTGATGCCCACCCCATTCCCTCTGGTCCAGCACCCGCCCCATCACTGGTGCCAGAGGAACCATCTCACCAACACGCACGAGTGTTTTCAGCTCCAGCACCTGAGCAGCGCAACTCAACCACCGCCCAGGACGAGCTATAAATGCTGGTTTTACTGCCACAATCTATCAGGATTTTACTACCTTTATCTCTCGATCCATTATGTGCTCTCATCTCCATTCCCGGCGGGGGTCCCCCACAGCACCCATCCAGGAGAGGTCTTGGAGGGGTGGTGGGGTGGGCAGAGCACCTCTGCAGGCAAGGACACCCTCACAGAGCCCTGCCCTTGGTACCACATTTGGGAGATCAGCCCTAAACATCTCCCTCGTGGGGACATATGGGAATACGGGAACAGTTAGCTGAAAAACACAATTCCCACCCTGTGGGAAATGGCAGGGTGGGAATCTGGTTCCAGTCCAAATTGGACAAAAAAACCCTGCAGATTCTTCTCAGAATAAGAAATTCCAGATATTTTTTTTTCAATTTGCCTTCACACCACATCGAAGAGTTGGGCTGAAAGGTAAGTGTCAGGTGTCTCTTGGCCAGGCAGTGCTAAGGGCTTCCTCAAGAAACACCAAGCTGTGTCCAAACCTGCTCAGAAACCATGGGGGGATTCTAATTGACATCTCCCTTAGAAAATATTCTGATTCCACAGAAATACACACTTCGATCTGAAACATTCTGACCAGCTTTAGGGAAGAGGAAATAATAAATAGGAAATAACCACCGAAGGAGAGATCGGGGAGATGGTTGGGCCATAAAGCACCTCAGTAAGAGAGAGCAGATCCCTATTTCCAGGCTTTGGTGGCTGGTACCAACTTGGTTTCCACAGGTTGTTCCAACTGCAAAACTTGGGAAAATGGAGGAACAAGCACTTCCACAGCAGAAAAAGAAAGGGGGAAAGACAGACATTGGACTGTTGAACTCTACATCTTGATCGCCCTGTTCTGTGGCTTCTCCCTCGTGTGGTAAAGTGCTGTGACATCCCTCGTTAGGGCACTGCCACAGCCTCTTTGGGACAAGGACTCTCACCTTCCGCCTGTTTTCATGGCATTTGTCCCTCTGCAGCTCTGGTCCCTTTCCAGAAATTACTTTAAGAAAACTAAAAAATGAATAGTGAAATAAACCACGGTATTTTTAATGAGAAACCTCCCCCCAGGAAGCTCCACTTGAGACACAAATGGGCTGTGCTGCCCAAAGGGTCTCACATGAACAGCTCCTCTACGCTGCTGCCAGCACATTTCCAGTGTCCTCACCCCTCTCACTCTGTGAGACCCCCCAGGCCTTGTCTGGGCTCTGTTCTTGGCTGTGCAGACCCCAGGGGACACCTCTGCTCCATCACTGCTGAGCCACAGCCCTGCAGAGCCCTCTGCTCCTGCTGATACTCTCCATGCCAAGGCATCAGCCCCAGAGGTGGAGGGCGCTGGGCACAGGAGTGGAGAAGAAATGGGATTTTTCATGAAAAGGGCTAAGTGACACCCCCAGAGAGTTTCACATCTGTGCTGCTCGGCAAGAAACCACCCAGGCCTTTCTTTTGGGGAATGAGTCACTCCACGAAACTCCACAGGTAATTAAAGGGCTGGATGATTGAAGAGAATAAAGGCTTTATTTATGCCCCCTCTGCAGCAGGGATTCAGAGCTGTTAGCAGGAATTCCCAAACCCAGTCCTGCTCTGCTTTGTTATTAATGGGGATGGATTTTTATTCTAAACCACCAGAGAACCAGGAAAAAAAAAAAAAAAAAAAAGAGAAAAAGCTGGGCTGCACATTGGTCTCCTGTGACCCACTGCGGCGCGACGGCAAACATTCCCACACGCTGCCCACAGGGTTCTCCATCTCAGCTCCCTGCCTCTGGGGTCTTGCCCAAAACCCCCCCTGCTCCAAACTGCACCAAACTGCACCCAGCCTCCAGCACCGGTGAAAACAAGTTGCTCCAAAGTAAGGAATAAAAAATCCAAGGCATCTGTGCGCTTTATACTCTAAACAGGAACTGGCCTGCCACCTCAAACTCCGTACCAAATCACAAGCAACAGAGCAGAAAACCAAATTATTCTCAGCTGTTACACTGCTTAATTTAATATTTCCAATGAGCTCCTTTTCCTTCTCTTCAAGAATGAAATGCATATTTGTGCTGTGTCACAAAACATTAGATTTTGTCAAGGCAATTCATTTTTCAATGGTAATTTGTAAGTGCACACCATACCACACACGGTCTGGGGAATTTTATGGCTTCTTTCAGAGGCAAGGAAAATAAGAAGCACTCAAACTAGTGATGAGAGCATGGAAAAAAGAAGGAAAAAAAAAGAGAAAAGTGAGAAGAGGTAACAATAACAGACAGAGCATTCATCTCCCTCAGCCTTGGAAAGAAAATAATACCCAGGGAGTAAACAGGGGCAGTGGGCTTGGGTGCTCCAAGACAAACAGGGCGCTGATGGGGAGGATCCACGCCTGCTCACAAAGCTCCAGCTCTCCCCAGAATTTCAAACATTACAGAATTTAATGGGGCATTAAACGGGCTAAATAACCTCATCAGCTTAATAATAAACCAAATAAAAATCAGCCTGGTTTTTGGCTTGTTATAGCATGAGGCAAGGGGTTTCCGTAGCGGCGCCAGGAGGATCAGTGACACGGGGGATCAGCCTGTCTCAGGTGGCAGCAGGGCACAGGGTTTGTTCTGCTTGGATGTCCCCAGCTCAGCCAGATGGTTGGGATCCATCCTCGCTGCCTTCCAGCCAGGTCTGTCCCAGGGCAGGAAAGGTTGGAGAACTGTCTCCCCAGAATCTGTTGGAAGACGTGGCTGCCATGGCTCCAAACGGGCACAGCGGCGGCCAGCACCACCATGGTGAGGTTCCAGGATTTCAACAGCAGCTCAGATGGTCTGCTTCGGCTTCCAGCAGAGCTGGACTTTGGCTCTCCTCTCCTCTCCTCCAGCCAGCCCCATGGTGCTGCTGCCCCTGCTCCCAAGCCTGGGGAAGGGCTTCCCGTACAGCACCTGTGGGACCCAGGGAGCATCTCTGGCCACTACACCAGCAGCTCTGGTCCCAGAAGGACCACCTCTGCCCCAGCCTCCAGATTCTGGCTGTTTCCACTCCTGCAGAGGCCATCTCCTGCAGTGGGACTGTCCTTTGCTCCTCACGCCCCAGACCAGCCCTCCAGGCAAGGTCCTGGAACCAAGACACACACTCAGCTTCAAGACAGAGCTTGTTCAGTTCATGGGAGGAACTGCATGACAGGGCAGGGGGATCCTGTAATTAAACCTATGATTTGAGCCTTGAATCGTATCACCAACAGGGGCAAAAGGAGACTTGATGTACTGTGTTTGTTGTACTGCACTCACAGGCAGACAGTTAATTCAACTCACACTTTGGGGGCTCCCACGGGACAGATGCAGGAGCAGGAAGAAATCCCCCACCCACCTGACACCCACTTTGGCCTCCAGCCTTGTCCTGCTTTTCCACCTTTCCCTGGAGCATCCGATACAGCCACAGACACAGAAGGGACCTTGGGTGCATGTGCTGCTTCTTCCAGCTGTGTCAGGATTAAATTGATGCTTTGGTGTCAGGAAGGATTTTTTTTCCCAAATCCAGCTGTCTGACACCATTCTGGGGGCATTTTCAGAAAGCCTGCCCTCCTTCTAGGTGTTCCCAGGTGCCAGCCGAGCATGCCCAAGCCTGGGGCTACTGTGTAAAGCCAGGCTTGCACAGCCATTGCCCAACTTGCCAGAAAGGGCATCCACTCTGCTCCTGGCACTGCCTTCGTTCACCACCTGTATGTTGTGTTTGCCTCTAGTCTGCAAGTTAATAGCAGGTATCCAGCCTGTCAGAGGCTGACATGTTGTGACAGACCGTAATATGACAAGTCCTGAGTGATGCCACTAAACGGGATCTTGCTGCATCAGTGCCAGAGAGACAACAGCAGCTTTCAGGTTGGTACAGAGCCCCCCCCATCGCAGACAAAGAAATATTCGGTAAATACCACCTTGCTTGGGACACTCCACTTGGGCTTCTTGACACCAAGATCCTAAATACAGCTTAGAAAGACCTGGCAGAGCTGGAGCTCTAGGGTGAGAGCAGGCAACTGCCCACCAACTTCCCTCCCTCCTTCCCCATGGAGCACAAACCCCTGAGAGGAGGGATGCTTTTAATTTTTTTTTTAAACCACGTGGACTGTGTTAGTACATTACAGTGCAACAGGATGGGGTGGAACGTGAGTTAAATATATTTAAATCGTAGAATTGCATAGGTTGGAAAGGACCTTTAAGATCATCTAGCCCAACCATCAACCTAACTCTGATGGAAACCATCACTAAACCGTGTCTCTAAGCACTATGTCTGCCTGTCCTTTAAATACCAGGAACTGGCTAGAACTTCAGGTGTGTCACTGAAGGCAAGGCTCTGTCATGCAGGAAGAAGGAGGGGAGAGACACAACATCATGCTGGGAAAGCCCTCCTCCCTCACATTTCCCCAGAGGTAGTACCAACAGAGCAGAATGTTTGTCACAACTCAGCGGGAAGGGCTTGCTGTGCTCTCCAACCCCCCAAACCAGCTGCAGTATTTCATACCTGTGCAAGACCTCTCTTTTGAGGTGCAAGCTGGCCTCGAACCACAGCACAAGATCATAGGCCCAACGCACACACAGCAAAAACCTGCCACGTGAACATTTGGTGGCTTGTTTGTGGATGGGTTGGTGGCCATCATCACAGACACATCATCTCCACAGACAACGCAGCCCTATCTAGAGGAAAAGACAGGGCCTCCCTTGCAACTACCTGGCAAGACACACCACGCCTCAGTTACCATGGTTTTCATGTGTTTTTCAGGATGAAGAGGTGGATAAAAGAGATTATTTTGAAGCCATAGGCAAAGCACAGCCAGGGAGATTGGAATTACCCACTCACCAGCCAGCAGCCCTCTTCTGCTGCCAGAAGGTTGGATGAAGACCTCAACCTTGTGGTGCAGCATCAGCTGTAAGCCTCAACAGGAGGACAGACCAAAGTAAAACCAGCTTTTTTTCCACCCCAGAGACTAGAATGACACCAATGACAACCTGCATTCCCCAGCCCCTGCTGCCCCAGGAGCTCCTGGAGCTCCTTCACTCCCTGGCCCTGCCCTGCCCATCAGCCTCCAATGGCACAGGAGCTTGTTTGCTTTCTTGATGCTCCGTGAGAAACTAAGAGAATAAGATTTATAGCATATTTTAAGGTTAATCAGTAAAATCTTTCAGGCAACTAACTGTATAAGCTTCTATTCAAATGGCATGATTTATAACGCTGAGGAGAAGTGACTGGGAACAGCATGGAGAGCCACAGGAGGAGATCCTTGCTCAGATTCTCCACTGAGCAATGCAGAAGACATTCTTGTCCAGAGGCTCCAGAGAAACCTGCCCCGTGCCATGGTCCCAGGTGCCACAGCAATGGAGTTTGCTGGTTTGTCCCCCAACCCAGCCTGAGGGAAGGAGCAAACCCCCCCTGGCAGCACCCAGACCCCACAGAGCAAGAGGCTGGTGTGGAGCCCCCATCCCAGGCTGCTTCCAGGGAGGAGAGACCAGGCTGATCCAGGAAAACTCCAGAAAACATCATTCTTACACAGAGCAAACACTTCACAAACCCATGACTGTTTTCCCCAAATTAAATTTTGGTAGAAGCAAGGAATAACAAAGAACAGTTACAACCACGTTCGACCTTTACTCCTGTAGCAACTTTTAAATTAACTGTTGTGCGATTTTAAAAGTTTCAAATGAACTGATTATTTTTTTTTTTAATCCAAGCCACTGCTCTTGCCAAATTACCTATCAGTCTTCCCAGAATACAGTTTTGCAACTTTCCCAAGAATATGCCTGAAAACCCCTTCAGGTTTTCTTTCAGTTAAAAGGAAGCCGAGCCCCAAAATCCCCGCATCCCTTTGAAATTGACTTTCCATCCTCCCCCCGGCTCTGACAATACCTTTCTCCTTAGAGTTCAAACACTTGTGGTCACAGTGAATGTGCTGCATGTAATTAATTAGCTTAATGAATTTAGTGACCTACCTGTTGCTAACCATAGCTAAACCCTTCCTTTAGTAGATTCTCCTCCTCCTGTGGGCCAGGGATGGAGGAGACCTGATGTCCGAGGGGCAGCAGGTGCTTTCTCAACATCTGGATGGGTCCTGCGGGCTCCCCACCACATTTCCCTTTCCTGGGAAGACCCCAGGCTTTATGCTGCTTTTATGTCACATTTAATTGGAGGCTGGTCTTTAACCATTGAGGGGACAACAGGAACCAGCTGCGCCACTGGAGCTGTGCCACGGGGAAGGGAAGGCAGCAGGATGGTGTCCAGCACCGAGAGGGATAACGAAGCACCAAGAGCATCAGGAGGAACCTGGGCTCTGGAGAAAATTATTCAGTGTTTACACAATGATTTTGAACCCAAAATTCCCCCCACCCAAAAAAATGAAAACCCAGAAGCGGTCCCCTAAGCCAGCAGGTGAGTTCTTGGGGAGCAGCCGGCGAGGGGACTCTGATCATCACTAACAGTGTTTATTTGCCTTACTTAAAAATATAAAGATTTTCTCTCTAGTTCTGGGCAAGGGGAAAGGTTAATGAATTCCTTCAGAGCAAAGAGATCGTCAGACCTCTCAGTAGAAACAAGGTCAGAAATCAATGCTGGAGGTGGAGCAGGGAGGCCAGGTTGGAAAATAATGAAAAGGGGGGGAAAAAAAATAAAATACATAAATAAAGAGGCAGGGAAAAAATGATAAGCTAAACAAACGGCAGGGTGACGCTTGCTCAGCTCCCCACAAAGAATATTGAATTATTGTCTATAATTTGGGCTATCGAACCTAAATTAGGGCCTCCAGACTAAAAACTGCTGCATTGTGTGAGGGTACATCAAGGGTCAAATGCTCCTTTGGTTTGCTCATTATTTGCTCTGATACTAGGCTGTCATTAGCAGCAGCAGTGCTGAACAAAGCTGCATTACAAAGGCAGTACACATCAATGGTGCTAATTAATTGGATTAATGGAAGGGCAGCACAAATTAGGTCTGGCTTGGATAATTTCAATGAAAACTGAATACCAATCCCCAAAGTCATTGGAATATGGATGAGGCAAATTGAGTTAAAATAGAGGAGACTGCTGCATTCATTAGCCCGCCCACCCTCTGAAGTAGTTGTTTAATATGCAAACTATTAATATGCAAATCGGCACAAATGAAAAAAAAAAAGTGTGATTTATTTTAATTTTTTTTTTTTTTTTTATTCTCCCCAATGCAGGCAGCTGCCTGACGTGAAAGAGCCGCATGTTTCCGTGCTGGCAGAGGATGGAGTATCCGAGAGCAAAGAGGGGCTTTTATGTCAGAAACCCACTTCTTGTAACCTGCGTCCTCCCTCAGCCACATGCAACCCAGGGAATAGAACCATCTGGAAAAATAACTCATTTGAAAAAAAAAAAACCAAACATAATCTCAGCCCACATTGAGCCAGGAACCTCACCTGAAGCTTGGGACACGCTGCCAGGGATGGGGTTTGCCCGCTGGTTTTTGGGGTGGGCACAGTCACCACATTGTGCCTGCTGGTCTTGGCTTTAGAGCAGTTTTAATTATTCAGTTCGTTAAGGGAAGGTGATAGGGCAACTTTCTCCCATCTAACTGCCTCCCTCAAGGAGTGGAGAGCTCTTCACCCAGGCAGAAACCAAGCAATGATCTGATTCACCCAGAAACAGGGAGTCTTGGGCAGCAGAAATCACTGGTTCCTGCTGAATATGTACTAATAGAAACTAAAGTCTTGAGGGTGAGTCTCTGTGAACTTCACTGCTAAAGCAGAGTGGAAATAAGAATAAATCCCAGCTGTGAAGGAACTTAGGGCTCTTGCCGAGTCCGCAGCCGGAATGGCCTCGGCCCGTGTATGAGCCACTGAATCTGTAAAGATTAGTAATAATTACCAAACCATTTCTGACTTCACGGTTCCAGCCCGTAAATTACAGCTCTATTGTGGTGCTTTCCCAGCACCACGGTGCCAATCACCACCCCCCGACAATTACAGAGCGAGTGAAAAACTTCTTAGAAACTGTAATTACCCCTAAGAACTGTTTCCCTCTTTGGCTTCCTTTGCTTAGCGGGTGACCCTTCAATGTTGTGACAAACGCCTTGTTTGGAATTATTTTTTCATTTCTAGCTGTTAACTAAAGGCATCGCCGCTCCAGCTTTGGGCTGATTTTTCCTTCTTGGTTAAATAAGATTATACGTGTTAACCCCATGTCTGTACAGCCACTGCTCACCACGTGCCATTCCGTGTGCCCACCACGGGGCAGGGTCTGCCCAGGTGCCACACGGGCACCTTCCTCTCAACGCAGGGCTTCTCTACCATCTTGCCACCACCACTAGACCACATTTTGGTCTCGTGAGAGAGATGTGTCCAGCTTTGGAGTCCTCAACTCAGGAAGGACATGGACCTGTTGGAACAGGTCCAGCAGAAGGACATGAGGATGATCAGAGGGCTGGAGTCCCTCTGCTGGGAGGACAGGCTGAGAGAGCTGGACTTGTTCAGCCTGGAGAAGAGAAGGCTCCGGGGAGACCTTCTAACGGCCCATCAATATCTGGAGGGGCTATAGGAGAGCTGGGGGGGGACTCTGGGTCAGGAGGTGCAGTGACAGGACAAAGGGTAATGGTTTTAAATTGGAAGAGGGGAGATTTAGATTAGACACCAGAAAGAAATTCT
>JAOWAV010000005.1:29710199-29720271 GCA_028571045.1 Scolopax bukidnonensis
GAGGGTGGCGAGAGCCTGGCCCAGGTTGCCCAGAGAAGCTGTGGCTGCCCCATCCCTGGAGGGGTTCAAGGCCAGGCGGGATGGGGCTTTGAGCAACCTGGTGTGGTGGGAGGTGTGGTGGGGGGTTGGCACTGGAAGATATTTGAGGTCCCTTCCAACCCAAACCATTCTATGATTCTATGTTTTAAGCAAGCAAAGCATCCTGTTGATCTTATAGGGATTAGATGCTTAAATTTAGGAGTGCACGTGGCCTTCCCGAGCTCCAGCAGAATAATGTGCTCAAGCTTCACGGAGCTGGCCCACAGAGATAACTATATTTTTACAGTCCAGATACAAAGCAGAGGGAAAGAGGGGAGCTACAGAGAACAGAAGAAGGAGAAGTGAAATACTTTTAGTGCTGGTAACAACAGCAGGTACTTACAGAAAAGGTCTTGCTCCATCCCTTTCCCCCCACGTTCCCTCCTGAGCAGCTACTGGAGCTCTGGGGCCACCAACAGCTCTTTCCCAGCTGTGCTGGTTGTTAACTGGATTTGCAACAGCAGGGAAAGCTCCTCCTTAGCAATAGCACCAGCTGATTCAGCTCCTGATAACCTTCACATGTGTAAACTCATTCCACAGCACCCTATTTATTTAACTGAGATAGAAAAAACACACTTGGTCCACCCTAGTCCCTTTGAACACGTGGAGTTTGGTTCCTCGTGGTCCTGCCTTGCTCCAAGAGGAGGTGAATACCCTGTGAGAGCAGGCATGTCCTCTACAGCCCTGTGAGCTCCTGGGAGGAGGCTGCACACCCTCACCATGCCCCCAGGGGCTCCGTTTACCATCATGGGGTCCCCAGTTTCACCCCACTGTTGCTGGTGCCAAAGCAATGAGCCTGGGCTCCCAATTTTTCCCTCTGCAGTGAAGATGCCCGGGGGCTGCTCTGGATTCATCTGGTTTTCCCCACTTACTGTTTTCTGTTCCTCGAATAAAGAGAAGGAGACCAGTGTTTGTGGGAAAGGGGTCACAGTTTAATCCTCATGAATCAAAAAAAACCCAAACCTCCTGGGAGAAAGCAGTTCAGTCCAGGCTGGAGCTACCCTGCCAGTCTCGGGGAGGGGGGTCCAGGGTGGCCACCAGCTCCCAGCATTTAAAGGGGGGTCTCCCTGCCCTTCAAGCCCACCCTGGCACCCCCTCAAACCTGGGCATCTGCAGCCTGGCTGCTGCAGGAAGATAAACTAGCAAGGCTGGGACAAGGAAAGGGCCTTTCTTTGTTAATATTTTTCCTTCTTCAGCCACTTTATTTTAATCTTTTCTTTTTTATTATAGGGTCCCGTCCTGCACTCACCACTTGATTCTGAGCACCCGATCCTCCCAGCGAACACCTAAATGCTTTGTGCGGAATTAAGCCATTAAATATTTCAAGGGATGGGGCATCTATCTTTTCCTCCAGGAGATGAGGTAGTCCAATAAATCCCACTGTTGGGGTCCCTTTAACTCAGCACCATGGACTCGCCAATAGGTTCAAGTTCATTCTTTGTCACTTGTCCCATGCCAGGGTGGGCAGAAATGTTTAAAAAGGGCTGGAGCATTTGGGAAACCTGTGGCAATGACTAAGAGCAGCCAAGCATGAAAAGATCACCTTTTTTTTTTAATACAGCGGTATGGTTTTTATGATTTTCTTAGTGCTCTGCCCTTAAAATGGGTAAGTATGACTGTCCCCCCACCCTGTGCCACTGTGTACAAGGGGACACACAGCCAGTCCAGCCCCACACAGCCCCAGCTGGCACCAAATGGAAGCAAAATACCAGGTGATTCTAATGACACTTATTAAGAGTGCAACCAGCCTTTCTTAATTAAAGCCAGATCAGCTCCTGGGGCAGAAGGAGCCCATGGCATGGCAGCTATTTCCTCAGTGATTTCATTCCCTTGGTTTTTCAGTGCATAAGGGGATGTTGCTGTGATCCCTCCAAGAGCTGGCAGAGCCTCCATGCTCTTGTCACCCTGTAACAGCTTCCTGGATTAATGATTCTGCAAAGGGCTAATTCTTAAGAGGGCAATGTCTTTTGCAGGCTGGTATTGATCTTTGTCAGCTTCCCCTTGAAAGAAAGAAAATATTGGCTTATTTACAAAAGGTAGCTTTTTCGCTCCTGGCAAGTCAGCCTTAAGATTCACGGCTCCTCGCGTCCCTCAGAAATTGGAAAGGCCGAGGGTAGTTCCTCGAGTGTCAAAATCAAAGTCCTCGAAGTTCCCAAAGCCCTGCAGAGTGTAGGGGGGTGAAGGGGCTGGGTTTTACCAGCGAGCCCCGTGTTGAGCCAGAGCCAGAGCCAGGCACAGGGACAGAAGCCGCGGCTGAGATGTTGCTCTTCACCTTCAGGTCGTGTTCTAAAAAGGGAAGAAAACACCGCTTTTCAACAGCAAGCATGAAAGGGATGCTTTTTGAACTCGTATTTTGTAAATTCACATAAAATAAAGAATAGAAAACCATGCAAAATTCAAAGGCAAAAAGAATCTAAACGATGAAAATTCGTTTTAGCAAAAGCCCAAGGAGATGCCATGCTTTGGTAACCAGCACTTTGTGAAATGGGAAGGTCCCCCCCCCAACCCCAGCAATTTAACTTTCAGGTACCTCCTTCCCACAGGTAGAAGCCAGCGCGGGTCACAGATGGGCAGCTTGTTGTTCCCAGGGGCAGGAGCTGGTCCCTTTCTCCCCTGGGAGATGCCCAGCACCTGCAGAGAAGCTGCTCCCTCTCTGCCTCCTGGGAAAAGGATCTTAAAATATCTGCACATGAATAACCAAACCCTGAGCTGATTCACGAACTCATCCCAGAATAGTCTGGATACATATGTGTATCTGTGCATATGGATATATACGTATATGTATAAATAGAGAAGAGGGCATTTTCAGCTCAGATAAAGGAGGAAACATGAATTAAAATATTAAAATCATAGAATCATAGAATAGTTTGGGTTTGGAGGGACATTTCAGAGTCCTCTAGTCCAATCCCCCTGCAATGAGCAGGGACATCTTCGACTTGACCAGGTTGCTCAGAGGCCCGTCCAGCCTGGCCTGGGATGTTTCCAGGGATGGGGCAGCCACAGCTTTTCTGGACAACCTGGGCCAGGGTCTCACCACCCTCATTGTAAAAAATTTCTTCCTTATATCTAGTGTAAATCTCCCCTCTTCCAGTTTAAAATCCTTCCCCCTCATCCTATGGCTTCACTCCCTCATCAAGGATCCCTCCCCATCTCTCCTGGAGCCCCTTGAGGGACTGGAAGGGGCTCTAAGGTCTCCCTGGAGCCTTCTCTTTTCCAGGTTGAAGACCCCCAACTCCCAGCCTGTCCTACCAGCAGAGGGGCTCCAGCCCTCCAAGCATCTCCGTGGCCTCTTCTGGCCAACAGATCCATGACCTTCTGCTGTTGGTGGCCCCAGAGCTGGAGGCAGCACTGGAGGGGGGTCTCCCCAGAGCGGAGCAGAGGGGCAGAATCCCCCCCTCACCCCGCTGGCCACGCTGTTGGGGATCAGCCCAGGATCCCAGCCCTAAAACCCACCCCCATTCCCTGCCTTCCATTCCCCCCTTGGCAGACCCACTGCCTTCCTAGTCCCCCTGCATCCAAAATGTTCCCAAATCATCGATGTCACCTTTATGACCAAGTCGGAGGCTGTGCCACTGAGCATTAAACTGACTCAGCCGTTGATCCTCTTGTCTCTGACAAAAAGCCACCACAATGTCATGACCAAAGGTACCAGGAGAGCAGGAGCCCGTGCTCCCCACACCGGGCACGGGTCCTCGTGCGGCCTCGCTCCGCATCCCCCGTTCAGCACCGTGCTGAGCAAACAATATTACACACTAAACCAAACCAAACCAACCAACCAACCAAAACAAACAAACAAACAACAACAACAAAAAAAAAAAAAAAGAAAAAAAAAAACCTGAAAAGCTCTTCCACCCACTAACTCCTGCTGTGCAGAAGGTGCCAAATCAGATTACAGCGCACAGTTGCCACATTATCCTGTCTCGACTTCACTAACGCTCATTAAGCTTCTAAAATCCTTTTTATGGTGTTTATAACACCTCCAGAGGAGTTTACTGTGTAAATATTATTCTACCATTAAATCCTGCAACAAGGCAACCGTCAACAAGTGGAATTTGTAATGGGCCTGCCGAGAGGGCTCGGCTCGCAGGCTGCGGCGCCTGTGAAGTGAGGCCAACGAAAGCAGCCAAGAACACAGTACGGAGTGATAAAGCACTTCATTTTGATGCTTTAAATCTCCTACCACTTGGGCCTGCTTAATGTAACAGGCCCACTGAGACATTAGATTTGGGCCTGGAGTCAAATAAGCTACAGGGAGCCACTTACTGAAAGCAGCCTTCCACGCAGCGGCGGCATTAGCGGTTTAACCCAGCTAATCCGGCGCGGAGCCGCCGCGGGCTAGCAAAGGGACGGATGTGGCTAGCCCCACGGCAGCGGCCACCCTCGCCCCCTAGGTGGGGATGTGCCCTCGGCGTTCCCGGGGCGAGGGTGGGCATCCTCCGGCCAGCCCCGAGGAGGAGGAGGAGGAGGAGGAGGAGGAGGAGGAGGGAGGTCGGAGAAGGGAGGATGCTGCGACCGGCGGAGGCTGGACCGCCCCGGGCGGGGGCCCCGACGGCTCTTCCAGCCGGGAGCAGCCGGAGCGCCGAAGCCTTTTTCCACACACACACACACACACACACACCCCTGCTCCCAGCCCGGCTGGGAACAAAAGAAATGCAAAAAGAAGAAGGTTGCCTGAAGAAAAAAAAAAAAAAAAAGAAAAAAAAGAAAAAAAAAAGGAAAAAAATCAAAAGCTGAAGGGGGAATGAGGGCAGCGGGAGAAGAGGGAAGGAGACTCCCTGAAGATCCCGCGGAGCTGGCAAGTGTCAGGAAATCAACAGCTGTTCCCGGAGCACAGAATAAACCCGCTGGAAACGCCCCGCTATTTGCAAACCCGCGCCGCTTCTCCCCCCCCGCGCCCAACCCCGCTCCCGCAGCTCCCGCAGCTCCCGCTCCCGCAGCTCCCCGCACCGCGCCGGAGGGGGGGGACACAGCACCCGGGTGGGAGCGGGTCCCCTCTCCCTTCCCAAGTGGCACCCAGCGGGTCCCAGAGCGCTCCAGGCAAATCCCAGATTTGCTTTGACTTCAGTGGTGGAAAGAAAAAAAAAAAACAACCCCAAAATAAACGTGTGGATTTTAGGGCAACAAATAATTAAAAGGCTTTTTGGGGGCAAACTGAACGTTTTGGTGAAATATTGCGTTTCATTTCAAGCTGTTGAGCCTGATTCCTCAAGCCTGCCCTCCAGAAACGAAGGCAAACCCCCCAAATCGGTGCTTAACTAATAAATGCCACTCGAAAAGGGCAATGTGATCCGCTTTGAGGTTTTGGGGAAAAAATGATCATTACTCCATTTTGGGGGCCAAAATCGTAGTCTAACTCAAGATCAAGTTCAGTGAGAGCTTCAGTTCCTCCCAGGTGCCACCAGCCATCCCTACCGGGCAGCTTTCCCACACCAGGACTTGCCGGGGTCACCAACGTCCCCCCCCCAAATCCTGTGTGTGTGTGTCCCCCCCCCGGCTCCGGCCCCGCCGCCGGCAGCATCCCCCGGCGTGCCTTGGCAAACCGCGCTTGTGGAAGAGAAAAAGATGACCAAGTTTGGAAATGCTGCTCCCTAATTTTTACCATATGTGTTTCCTGGTGCCGTGTCGGTGCCTGCATCCAAGAGCGGGGCTCGCTCAGGTTATTGGGGGGCTCGGCTCCTCCGGGGAGCCCCGCGCCGGCCGCAGCCCCCCAGCATCGCCCTCCTCCCCTCTCCCCCCCCAGCCCTCTCCTGCTCTCGCAACGCAGGGTGGAAAAGCATGGGGGGGGGAGCTGGAAATCAAAGTCACCCGGCGGATTTTTGCTTGGTGGATTCCAGGTTTCCAAAATTTTATTTTATTTTTTTGGAAGGAGAGCAGAAACAAACATTTTGAAATTGCCCGTGGAGGGAGAGGCTGGATGAAACCGTTGCCGCGGCTTTAACTACAACGTTTCAGTTTTGACAAAATTGCTTGGGTTTTGTTTCGACTTTTGACTTCAAGCAAAAGAATTTATCATGCAAAATTAATAGGGAAGACAACAGTTACAATGCAAAACACAAATCGTAATGTGATAAATAATGAAAATATTGAAATACAAGCTGTTTCAGAATTAAAAATTAAAATGACTTGATACGAAAATGTCACACGGGACGCTGCGGTGTTGTTGAATTTTTTTCCAGTTTTCTCCCAAAACAAAATTCTGCTGAAATTCAGCTGGTCCCATAAAGCACCGTGTGCTGGGGGGCAGGAAGGAGCTGGGTACCCCTGTTTCTGCACTCTCCCACCCTTCCCTTTGGCCCTGAGTCTGCTGGTGCCTGTGGATCCCGTGGGATGTCCCACATGCCGGAGGTGTGCAGGAGCTGTGGTTGCCATGGCAATGGGGCAAAACAGCCACCATTCCCCCATGGGTGGCCAAGGACCAAGTATGGGCTGGAGCCACCAACCTGCGCCCCAGGGACCAGGCTGGGGCTGAGCCCCCAGGACACATTGGTGGCACAAGGTGATGAAGATGAAGCCCCAGCTCAGTCAGAGTAGGGCTGTGACATCAAGAAACGAGGAAAAAAACCATCCCATCAGGCTCTTGTTAGAAAATCACAGCTTGGTAATCACTGCCCTCCAAAAGCTGTGTATTTTAGCAGGGTTGTCACCCCCATATTTGTCACCTCTATAAGCTCCTGTGCACGAGGGAGACTGGCAGCTGCAGGTCACCTCGGCAGGACAATAGCCTGGGACAGGGTCAGGGAGAGGGGGAGAGGAGAAGTCCATCCTGGGGAGGAGCCCACCATGAAATATCACCGCCACAGGTGACAAAAAAAAGAGTGGTCCGAAGTGACAAACGGTCCTGTAAAACCTGTAACACCACAGGATTTCATAGCTCGTGCGACTGAAGTTAAACCAGGTTTGAGCAAATGCGTTGACATCAAAGGAGGGGACACCAAGGAATAACCAAAGGGACCTTTTCTGAGGTGGGGAGCAGAGAAGACCTTCCCGGGGAAGGGGTGGGAGCCTTGTCTGTCCTTAGGGTGCGTTTGGCAGCGCAGGAGGAGAACATCAAAGCCTGGGTGCCTTTTGGACTGGGTGGAAATGAGTTGTCTTTCCATCGTGACAAGTCGTGGTGTCATCTCTGCGACGCGCTCAAACCCCGACGTGACACCGCAGTAAGGGGGGGGCCATCGCCAATGCCCTCCTAATTAATATAAATTGTTTGTTTTCCCCTGATAAACACCACAGACATGTTTCTTGATAAAGATGAATGATGGCCCCACATCGGCAGCTCCTCTGCCAGCTCCGGCCCAGTCCGGGGGACACGGTGACAACCTGGTACCCGTGCGCCCCGGGGATGCTGGGGACAGAGGGACAAAGCTACCCTTTGGCTAACGCCCCCATCCCTCTGCCACCCCCCTACTCAGCAGTGCCTGAGCACACTACAAATGTTCCTTCTCCTTGCTTTCAGGGCTGGTGGCCACCCAAACACAGCTAGGAAGAGGAGGGCAGTCCCAGGAGCAGAGGAAGGCTCACCTGCTGGCTGTCCCCACGGGCCCGGGGCAGCACAGAATGCTCTCGGGCACTTGGCCTTTGGGGAGCTCAAAACACCTGAGTGGCAGCGTGTGAGAAAACAACTGGGGCACCGAGGGCATTACAGAGCAGAGAGAACTGCAATTAAAGGGTTTCCATCAAAAGGCCGGCCCTGGGGAAGGTTCCCAATTATCCCGACAGCGATAGGGATGTTAATGGGCACTGGCACGTCCCACAAAGGTCTGCTGGCTGCTCCCCACACAATGCCATTCAGGCGGCTTTTGTGCAGCTGAGGGGCACAGGGTTTGGGAAAGCCACCGTCCCTCGGGGCAGAGGACACGGGTGGCTTTGCCATTAGAGGGAGGCGTCGGGGCAGGGAGGTGCCGAGTGTCCCCCCTGCCTCTTCCAGGCGCCACACAAGGGATGGGACCCTGATGTTAATGAAGTGCCCACCACCCCTCTGCTTCCCAAGGGCCACCGATGCTCTGCAGAACCTTTACCCACGGCCCCCGCTCCCGGCTGGTGACAACCCATACCCGCCAAGCGCCAGCTGATGTCCCCCGTGCCATGGCCCTGGCACACGCCTGGGCAGCCGGTGGTGCCACCACGGGCCACGGCAGCATCGGCATGGGCATGGCACGGTGACTCAGCCGGCAGGAATGTGGGAGTTCTGCACCGCTCCGGCGCTGAAAGCCTTTTAATTCCAGGCTGGTGATGAATGGGCAAGGCCTGAAATGAAATGTTCGGAGGCTCAATGTACCAGGCCTCCCGCTTGTAATTATTTTTGTACAGAATATGTCAAGTGTCGTGCTTCACAAGAACTCGTTTAGCATGCAAACATTTTGTGATTAAGTGAGGCTTACTTAATTAAGCACTTTGTAATGACTCTTAAACCAAAGAGTAGTGGATTAGTGCGTCCTATTTGTGTCTATCATGTTAAAGGCACGGTAATAACAGGTTGCTGCAGACAATTAGGGTTAGAATACAGAGTGGATGGAGGGAGAATCAGCAGGCACCCGGAGCCCCGCCACTCGCTAATGTCCTGGTTTAAAGCCACTTCTGTGGAGACAATGAGAATCCTCTCTCCGCATCTGCCACTGCACCCAGCCCCGCTCCGCTCCTGTCACCCACCAGGACACGGACAATGGGGAGCTGGGTGGGGTGGGCATCACCCCAGGGTATGGTCCCCACTCCAGCAAAGATCTCGGGCACCTAATTCCCAAGGTGAGGATTTGTCTGTAGCCCTAAAGCACGCTCTGGCTTGGATAAAGCAGGGCACACACCCCTTGAGTGCTCCCCCCGGCACAGTCTGGGCTGAGGACCTTAGAATCATAGAATTGCCCAAGTTGGAAGGGACCTTTCAGATCATCAAGTCCAACCATCAACCCAACACTGACAAAACCCACCACTAACCCACATCCCTCAGCACCAGGTCTGCCCGGCTTTTAAATACTTCCAGAGATGGTGACTCCACCACTACCCTGGGCAGCCCCTTCCAACACTTGATAACCCTTGCAGGGTAAATTTTTTTCCCAATATCCATCCTAAACCTCCCCTGACGCAACTTGAGGCCATTTCCTCTTGGAAACACCACAAGCTGGATTCAGGAGGTGACAGGGTGGAAGTCAGGGCAGGGCCATATAGCCCTGAGGCCATTCGTTCTTCATGAGCCAGACAAGTTCATCATCAGGGGCCCCAGTTCTTCTGCCCCACCGGGATACTCACTTAGGAGGAATTATTGATTCTTGCTACCAGAGAGGCACAAGAACACAAAATTACAGTAAACATGAGTCTCCTGGGTACTCAGGGTGAAGGAAAGCAGCAGTTGTGCTGTTCTGTGCTAGGGGAAGCCCTGCTGTTCTCTGAACAGCCCCCTCACACCTCGCAGGGCAAGGAGACACTGGTGGGGGCTCAGATGCCAGCACAATAGAGGGGTGGCAGGTCCCTGGCACCACAGTCCTGCCTTGGGAGCTTTCCTCTCCTCCTCTCCCCCCCAGGCCCACAGTCCAGGACCTAGATAAATATCTAAAGGGCAGGAGGCAAGAGGATGGGGTCAGACTCTTCTTAGTGGAGACAGGTCAAGGGACAACAGACACAAGCTGGAACATGGGAAATTCCTTCTCAACATGAGGAAACACTTCTTTACTGTGGAGGTGCCAGAGCTCTAGAACAGGCTGCCCAGGGAGGGTGGGGATTCTCCTTCTCTGGAGATATTAAAATTCCTCCTGGATGCCTTCCTCTTCCAGCCTGCTCTGGGTGACCCTGCTCTGGCAGGGGGGTGGAGGAGACGATCTCCAAAGGTCCCTTCCAACCCCGACCATTCTGTGACCCCTGGAGCAGGATGGAAGAAACCTGGGGATCCCCCAGGTTCGTGGGTACCACCAGAGCCCACGATGGGGTGACTGGCCCTGCCTGATGGGGGGGCTCATCCAAAACACAGGGGAACGTGCAAGTGGAGGAGGGTTGGACCAGAACAGCGCCG
>JAOWAV010000005.1:29732078-29745216 GCA_028571045.1 Scolopax bukidnonensis
GGGGGGAAGGGGGGGGAAGGGAATTGCATAAAGTAAAAATAACTCATCTATCTGTTTTTTCACCGCACACCAAAAAAAAAGCAAAAGCTGATCCCGGGAGATACCCGAGGGCTGCCTGCTCTCTGGTTCGGAGGTGAGGTTTCTCCCTTACTTTTCAGAAAACCAGGAGATGTGTGGCTGGGGCCAGCGAGTCGCGCTGCGCGGCCCTTTCAAGCCGCATTCAAAGGCTGTCAGGCTTGAAAGCCTTGAAAGCCGGGAAATGCTAATACTATATTTTATTACGTTTTAAAGAGACAAAAATCCTTTGGCCCAAATCCGCTCTGCAAAATAAACAATATTTTCATTCTGAACTCTGCACATCGGGTCTGCGAGGCTCGCTCCGCCGGGCAGATAGGAGGCTGTAACATAATGCTTTTCTAAGGGCTCCGAAGCTCCAGTGGGGCCCCTGCTTGACTCGGGGAAGGAATTGGGTTCACATAACCCTCACTTAAAAAATAGACTGGCACATTTTTGCTTTATCAAACTCTATTTGCGAAAGACTAGGGCTAAATGATCTGAAAAGGTTATTTTGAAACAGGGTCACCCTTGCTGCCACAGGTCTAATAAAACAAAACTATGGCCAAATTAGAAACATATTTCATCTAATAGGGGAAAATATAATTGGTGAATCTGTCTGGTGTTTGACCTACAGTATTTATGCTAAATGAAAGTTTAAATATATCACAATGCAGCAAGAACAAGAAAAGCTGCATTCACTATACATTCTGTGGTTTGATCCCTTCCCCTTAACCCTTAGCTTCGCACGAAAGCCAACATCAGCATTAGCTTTGGCCGCGTTGCACAGATGCTGTGAAATAAAAGCGGGGGCCAAGATGTGCAGAAGTGAGGAGCAATTCTGGGTAAACACCCAGGAAACCAGGAAAAGGGTTCAGAAAACACTGAGTGCTCTCCCTCTAAAAATTCGGGCTCTTGCAGCAGAGAGTTTGACATCCAAGGTCTGATGTTCTCAACGTGTCAGGTCAGGCTTGAAGTCAGTAGTTGAGTGAGGTTGGGCAGGAGGAGGAATAGCATCTGATGTGCAGGGTGTCCTGGCACACGGAGCGATGTGGGCACGGGGTAGGTACAATCAATATATGGATCCTTCATCATCAGAGCTAAAATATCAGCAGGTTCTGGGGCCAATGGATGGTACCAGTTTGGGATTGTCCTGCGGGTGGCTTTCCTCAAAGCCCCGAGACTCTCCCTGTAGTTCCCAGCCCCAGCATGGATGCTCGTGGACAGTCGCTGCTCTCACGTGCCTTCACTGATGATGCAGGAGGTGTAATTTGTGGTCAACCAGCTGTTTATAATTCCCATCGCCTGTAGAGCTCCTCCCCCCGCCCCCAATAATTTATGCTCAGCATAAAAACGAGAGGATCCTTGAGCAGCAGTGATGGATGAAGGAGATTATTAACACGGATATCATTTTAAGAGAGTCTGTCTTTTGGTTCTTCGCAGTTACATAACATTTCATAAATTTCATAACAAATTGGTTCCCAACTCGTTAGCCTGACAGCAGGCACCTCAGCCAGCCCCACCGGCACGTTGGAGGGCTCCTGGCCTCCATCCACATAGATCTACTCCCCATGGACAACACAGGTCCTGCCCTGGGATGTCCCTGGGCCTGACTCAGGTGCTGCTATGACAATAACTGGCAATAACCACAAGGGTAATGTTCTCACCAGTTCTCACTGATGCAGAGAGGAAGGATTTTCTGGAGCACTGGGTCCAGTTCTGGGCTCCCCACTTCAAAAAGGACATGGAACCACTGGACAAGGTACAGCAAAGGCATATGAAGATGAGAGTCCTGGAGCATCTCTCTGACAAGGAAAGGCTGAGGGACTTGGGTCTTTTGGTCTGGAGGAGAGAAGACTGAGGAGGGATCAGATCAACATCTATAAATACTTAAAGGGTGAATGTCAGGAGGATGGGGCTGGTCTTTTCTCAGTGGTGCCCAGGGACCGGACAAGAGGGAACGGGCACAAACTTGAACATAAGAAGTTCCTTCTAAAACTGAGGAGGAACTTCTTTACTTTGAGGGTGGCAGAGCCCTGGCAGAGGCTGCCCAGAAAGGTGGTGGAAGACAGGAAGCTTTTTTTTCTTTTCCTCTTCTACCCCCTTTTTTTTCTTAAAAAGCTTCATGAGGAAGAGAAAGAGGCTAATTAAATTCTTTTGCTGAACATATTTAGCGAGTCTTTCAGGGAAGTGATTGCGTTTGGCTGCCGTCCAACAGCGGGGAGATAGGATTGTGCTCGGGGAAAGAAAAAGGAAAAGAAAAAAAAAGAAAGAAAAAAAAGGAAAAAAAGAGGAGAGAAGAGCACTGATTTAGGAGGATCCAGGCAGATGACCAGCTGACAGGGTCTGGCCTGTCTCAGACACCGAGGGAGGAAGGATAAGGGTGGCCAAGGTGGCTTTCTCGAATTCCTGGTGCATGAGGTTAACGTGGAGCTCGTCTCCACGACAGGGTGTCCCCAGCCTGTGCTCCACGCTGCCTCCCCCACTACAGGCAGTGCTATTGATTCAGTACCAAGCATCCTGTGCATCCCGAAATAAATAAAACTGTTTGTCGCCTCAGCGGCCCCAAGGCCCCACTCAGCACCAGAGACAGAATCACAGAATCACAGAATCACCTAGATTGGAAGGGACCTTTTAAGATCATCTAGTCCAACCAACAAACAAAAAAAAAAAAACCCACCAAAAAACCCAAACAATAAAAATAAATGAAAAAAACCCACAGATGAACAAAAGAAACCCACCCAAACCCCACACCACACCACAAACAACACCAATCCAACACTAATCCATATCCCCAAACATCATGTCAACTTGTCTCCTGAACACCTCCAAGGGTGGTGCCTCAACCACCTCCCAGGGCAGCTCATTCCAAGGCCTGACAACTATTTCAGGAAAGAAATATTTCCTAATAGCTAACCTGAATGGCTTCAAGAATGGCAACTTGAAGCCATTACCCCTTGTCCTATCCTCTGTGACTTGGAAGAAGAGACTGCCCCCCCCCCGGCTACACCCCCCCCTTCAGGGAGTTGTAGAGAGCAAGAAGGTCTCCCCTCAGTCTCCTCTTCCCCAGACTGAACACCCCCAGCTCTCTGGCTGACATGGACTGTGATTTCCAGCCAACTTCGTGTTCAACACGCACAAAATTGGGTGCTCATCTGAGCTGGGTTTCCAGCCTCCCTCGCCCGGCTCTGGCCATCCCAGCACATGGTTGGGACCCCTCCATGGGTGACCATGGAAGAACATGTGCTGGTCACTACGAGTGTCCCCCATCTGGGGCTACATGCACCCCTCCGGGGTCTCAAGGAGTGCTCAGGACCCTGTGACCACAGCCTTGGCATTGGGACATGGGGGGCCGTGCCATGAGGATGGGGTACAAGGCATTCTGGTCCCTAAGCCCCCCTGCGTCCACATTTACATCTCTTCAGCACATTTACATCCCTTCACCTATTTCCGGGGCAAACTGCCTGGTTTTATGGTTCCTGCCCGGCTCCCCCGGGGCTATCATTAGGCGGGCAGTTAGTGAACCACAACAGGAGGTTTTGCTTTTCCCACAAGGTTCCTGTGAGAAAGCCCTCCCTCCCCCCCCTGCAATTATCTTATCTCCAAGGGCAGCCGAGCTCAGTCCCCCAGCCCCTGGGTACTGGGAAGGGACCATGGGACCCCCAGCTCAGCCCAGTTTGGGCCAAGATTTGTCCCAGTGCGGTGGTGATGGCCAGCAGAATTCTTTATGAGGTAGTGGAGCAATAGGATGAGGGGGAATGGTTTTAAACTGAGAGAGGGGAGATTGAGATGAGATCTCAGGAAGAACTTCTTTGCTGTGAGGGTGGTGAGAGCCTGTCCCAGGTTGCCCAGAGAAGCTGTGTCTGCCCCATCCCTGGAGGGGTTCAAGGGCAGGTTGGAGGGGGCTTGGAGCAACCTGGTGATCTTTAAGGTCTCTTCCAACCCAAACCATTCCATGATTCTATGGTTCCTGGGAGTGCTGGAGACCCCACAGTGGCAAAAGCCTTGGCATGACCGGTCAGACATACCCAATGGTGGCCAAAGCCCTGGACAGCCAGGCTCCCTCACACATTCCTCGGCGCTGGGGATCCCACACCATTTCCCTCATCCGAGGCGCTTGACTGGGAAACTCTCAACAGAGAGACAGTTTTGCCCCAGGCAGATGTTTCAAATTTGTTGCTAACCCGTATTTATTTAGCCTGATAATAACAGGCAGCCCTCCAATTGTGCCGGGAGTTTTTACAGTAAACTCAGGCTCACATTATCAAAAGCAAATCAATTAACAGGCGCTATCAGGCCCCCACCCATTTGTGTGATTCCTTGGCCGGGTGCACCCCAAGATGGGAGCTCCCAAACCCCACCAGCCTTCCCAGAGCATCCCCACAGCACCGCACGCTCCCTCATCCCCTTCCCCATCCAAAGCTCCTTTTCAATTGACTTCAGAGAGAGGAACAGCGACGCTTTCTGAGGGGAGGATTGATACAGGCGTGCAGTTTCCTCCACAGACTTCACAAATGGTTGTAACAAGGTCACAGAGAAAAACAATTTTATCCTCTGATTACTGTAACATGATATGAGCTTGGAATTGCATCCACTTTGCCTATTTATTTAGGCGTTGCTTGTCTGGTCCCTGAAAAAAAAAAAACCACCCTCAGTGCAGGAACCACATGTGGATAGGGCCAGGATTGCTCCCCAGTGCCTTCCAGTGCCCCCCAGTGCTCCCCAACCATCCGCAAGCAGAGTTTGTGGGTGCTGCAATGGAGCTGCTGTAGCTCCCAACGCCGGCTGAGCTCAGCACAGTCTGAGTCCCGACCGTTAAAAAAATGGGGTGCATTTTTCTAGATGGCCTCTGGATGAAGAACATCTTTCTCCATCATTTTTTATTAGTCCAAAATGGCCTACTTAGAGAGTGTAGCAGGGAAAGCGTACGGCACATTGGCTCTTCTTGATCAAGCTAAATCCATACAGAAGATGAACACAGCAGTTGTACACACCTCACTTTGTGAGAAGGCTCATCAAGAGTGAAATATTACAAATATTCGGTGAATTGTCAAAATAATGGGAATATAACAAGGTCAAAATACTAAGCTGTCTGATCGTAATCAGCCCTAATTCCAGCAAAGCCACGTTTAAAAGAGATTGTTTTGTCAAAGGTTTTTCATGGCCCGATGGCTTTGTAGCACAAGGTTGTTTGGATCAAGTCATTTCTGATGAACATTTATTATGGTGAGGAAATGTCACATTCATTTTGTGCTGTGAAAGTTCATAAACTTTCTCAGATAATTTAAGGACTACTCAGTCCCTATCCTGTTGCCTTAGGAATGATTTAAATGTGGAGGAGAGACAGAGCTTGAGGATGGGGCACCATCGTGGCACCCCCCGAGGGGTGCTGGGACTGGAGGAGACGGATGCTGTGGGAGGCTCAGGGGTGACCACCTGGCATGGCTGGTGCAGAGCCCGGGCATGGACCAGGGAGCTGGTGCAGCCCAGTGTTGAGTGTGGAAAACCAGCCACTGATTCCATCACTGTGGACAAGCACAAGAAGGACATGGAGCTGTTGGAACAGGTCCAGAGGAGGTCATGGAGATGCTGGGAGGGCTGGAGCCCCTCTGCTGGGAGGGGGGGCTGAGAGAGTTGGGGGGTTCAGCCTGGAGAAGAGAAGGCTCCAGGGAAACCTTGGAGCCTCTTCCAGTCCCTAAAGGGGCTCCAGGAGAGAGACAACAGGGAGGAGATGTCCCGCAGGTGCCAGGGATGCCAGCAGAGGAGGGTGGGTGCAAGGGGCCAGGAGTTTGAGGTGAGGGACAAGCCGGCATCTCTCCGGGAGCAGCGCCCCAGGACTTCCCTCGCCGCAAGGGTTAACTCTCCCAGGCTCGAGTGCTGGGGTTTTGCTGACTTTCTGCTCTGACATCATGGCTGTGCTATGAGGCCTGGCAGGGGTCCGCCTTTCGGGGCTGCAGCTCAGGGCTCTGTAATTTTTGGCAGAGGGGAAGGGAGCCTCGTCCGGGGCAGAGGCACCGAGTGCACCCGTCCCCTCGCTGGGGCTGGCAGGGGCTTGCCCAGAGCCCCACGCTTGGGGAGGGGGGGGGGGGGAGAAGGGGGTCTCCCCACTGGGGAAAGGAAGGTGCCAAAAAGTTCTTGTGCAGCTCCCAGTCATTAACTGAGATGGGGAGATGGAGGGATTTGCTCTGTGTGGCACGGCACGGCATGGCATGGCATGGTCCCTGGGATGCCCTTGGTCCATCGGGGACAAACTTCACCTCAGGGCATTTCCAAGCAGAGCCAGAGCCATCCCAGCCTGGCCCCCCCTCTCAGCTCCAGGCTGCAGGAATGAACTTTCAGAGCAAAACCAGGCAGCCTGAGTCAACTACTCCCTAAAATCATCAATTAGGCCGTGACAGCCCAGAAGGAGAGGAGGGGAAGTCAGGGACATGCTGCGCAGGGGAGTGTGAGGCCAGAAGGACAGAGCAGTAGTTAAAAACCCAAGGCTGTGAATCAGGAGGCAGCAATGGTATTTCCAGCTGTGTGAAGCTTTACCCACAGCTCCCGAGCTGCCCAGCAGCACCAGTATCGCTCACCTGAAGGGCACTGGGAATTTTGGGAGTGGGAGCCAGTCAGATGCTGTGGGAGATGCGCTGGAGCAGCAGGATGAGCATCATGGTGGTGGGGGACGGGGTGGATGCAGCACCATCACTGGGACTAGTATGGCTTCTAAGCACCATTAATACCCTGAAAGAGCAAATAAACACACTATCGATAAAGTTTACAGAGGAGACTGAGCTGGGATAAGTTGCAAATGCCACCAGCAGCAAAAGATGCAAGTCTGGGAAGAATTCAGGAAATGCAGGATCCAACCAAGAGGAGCAGGGCTGGGACACGGCGCAGCCTGAACCATGGAGACAGGAGGGAGTGAGAGGGAGGAAACAGGAAAATCTGGATGCTGCTCTGATGGGAGAGGCAAAAAAAAGATTCCAGACAGAAAAATTGGGATGAGGCTGTAATGATGGATGAAAGTAATGATTCTTTCCAACCCCGCTATCATTTCACTCCATGGAAAGTGCTGGTCTCTATCAGTGACTGGAGCAAAGCGAGGTGCTGTGCACTGGCTGCAGCTCCTCCATAGCAGGAAAGGGGGTCTTGAAGGAAAACAAGAGCCACGAGGCACTAAACCAACAACCAGCCTTGGTTTTATCTTCCAGCTCCTCCGAGCAATGGCAGGAGGAGATGAAGGTGGTGGACAAGCTCCCTGCTGCGCCAATATTCAATGGGAGCTACAAAGCTCCCAAGCACAGGTTAAGATTCCCAATTTTCTCTTTTCCTGGTAGAATGATGTACGAGACACCCAAGGGAAGCAGAAGAAGTGCTTTTCATTTTGTGTGCTGAAAACAAAACTAAAAGCCCAAGGGAAGGACATTCATCCCGGTGTGCGATCCCATCAGGTGTCCTAGCACATCTGCAGCACCTCTGGGTCCAGAAAACAATGAGGCCAGTTGGGAATTTACCTGTTATTCAGCACAACAAAGTTAATTGGAACATGGGAAAACCATCAGCAGCAACGATTTTCAAAACTTATTTGTAATGAAAATAGTCCACACAAAAATAAAACAGAAGTATGCATGGGACTGATATTAAATTACCTCAGGTTTATCATATCTGAACTGAGAGGGGAAAGTAAGGACATCTGGACAAACCATTAATGGTAAGAGGCTTAGCGTTACGACTGGGGGTCACTGCAGACCTTCCTTCCAGCACAGCAGCAAGAAAAATCCTTACTGGTCCAGACTGGAACACAGGAGTGTTTCCCACACTGGGGGCTTCCAAGCTCCACAGGATGAAGGATTGGTTTCAGTGGGGAGTGCAAAGCTGGGGAGAGGAGGAGGAGCCAGACAAGACACCAAACTGGAAATAATTCCTAACTGGTTTCTTCTTCTCGAAAAGTAGGTTTCTTCGCTATGGCTAACATCACTCTCACCTTCTATGTGCCTTAGAAACCCATGAACTTGATGGATGGAGAGCAAAACTGAAATGAAATGCTGGAGATAATGGTCCAGAGGAGGTCACGGAGATGCTGGGAGGGCTGGAGTCCCTCTGCTGGGAGGGGGGGCTGAGAGAGCTGGACTTGTTCAGCCTGGAGAAGAGAAGGCTCCGGGGAGACCTTAGAGCCCCTTCCAATCCCTGAAGGGGCTCCAGAAGGGATGGGGAGGGACTCTGGATCAGGGAGGGGAACCATAGGACAAAGAGGAATGGTTTTAAACTGAAAGAGGGGAGATTTAGATCAGATGTCAGGAAGAAAATTTTCATTCTTGAGGGTGGTGAGAGCCTGGCCCAGGTTGCCCAGAGAAGCTGTGGCTGCCCCATCCCTGGAGGGGTTCAAGGCCAGGTTAGAGGGGGCTTGGAGCAACCTGGTATGGTGGGAGTTGTCCCTGCCCAGGGCAGGGGGTTGGCACTGGAAGATCTTTGAGGTCCCTTCCAACCCAAACCATTCAGTGATTCCATGATCAGACTGCAGAGGAAGGTGAAGGAAACATTTAAGGAGCCCAGTGGGAGCTTTAAGCCACATGCTGAGGTGCAGGGGGGTGGATGTCCAGGTGCCCAGCTCTAGACTCCTGCATCTAATAAAACAAATCTCTGCAGCACTAGGTACCGGGAGCGTAATTACAGCAAAAAGCAGCTCTCGGTGGCTGGCACCGGGACGGGGACTGCGGAGCAGGAGCGATGCCAGCCCCCTGCCAGCCCAGCAGGAATGACCCCCCAGCACCCCACGGGCACCACCACCTTCATCCAGTGGTGCCAGACCCACCAAGGACACTGTGCTTGCAGCTGAGTGAGGCTGTGGGATCATCTTTTTATTTAAAACATAAAAATACTTCCAAAAAGAACCTGGAAGCGTGTTTACTCAATTTAACATCTGGAACATAAATAAAAGATGGCCGGAGAACAGGATTTCTTTGGAGAGCAGGAAACAAAGTACCTTGCCACTAACTTATTTTAGCGGTTCTCTGTAATATAATTTCCAGTTCATTTGGTTATCAGAAACACTGATTATTTTCACGCTGAAGAGGCGATTTCAATGCCCAGCGCAGTACGTCCTGTGTTTGGGATTCTGTGTTAGTTTTTTGATATCCACTAATTTCTCCATGCTGAGGCAAATTTGTCACACGCATGGGTCTGTTTGATTTCATTAAACAGAATATTTAAGCATAAAAATTGTTTAATCGCCTTGTGTCATTATGAGATGAATTTCATTTTGCATACATTTGCATATTTCATCAAAATTAAGGCTGCTAATATGCAAATGAGAGACAGGTTGCGGCGGAGGTGTTTATTGTAATAGCTGCAGGCTGTTCCACTTGAAAAGCTCCTGGGCGGTGGGGTGGAAGGGGGTGTAGAGACCCCTCCAAACGCCTTTTAAAATCAGTTTACTGCTATTTTTCCCACCAGCATCCCCTGGAAAAACACTCCGGGTGCACAATGTTTGGGGGGTGGGTGTGTGTCTGTGTCTGTGTGTGTCCCCCCAGCCCCTCATCTATCAGAGCTGGGAAGTCACAGCCTTGTCCCCACCAAGAATCATTGAAATAAAAATATCCCCCCCCCTCCCCAAGCCTCAGAACTGTCATGAGAAGCAGGGAGGGAGAGCAGAGCCCTGGGGGTCAGGGCTGCCCCCCCAGGGAAGACACCTGGAGCCGGGATAAACCCCACAAATGTCCATTTTTCCCATTTTTCCCCCCAAAGCCCAGGGAGCGAGGCGTCTCCCCTCTTTTATTGAACATGCTGAAGGTCAAGCACCAAGTTCCTCCAGACTCGTTTGAGGGGCCCAGACAGACAAATCATGAAAATCAATCCACGGCAGCTAATTAATGCAGACTTCATTAGCACGCAGCGGCTGAACGATCCGCATCCAGCAGTGATTGTGTTTTGTGGGAGGCCCAATAAATGGGGCTGAATCCAGCCCCCCCAGCCCAGCGCCGGCCGCCCCGTAACTTTTATTTTCGGATGGATGCAGAAGCCCCCCCTGCCTCGTCACAGTCAGCACTTTTACTGCTCGGCGTGCGAAGCTCCAGAAATTTTATATGATATGGCATCAGTCCCTTACGTTTTATTTTTTAAATATATTCTTCCCTTTTTATTTATGGAGGAGGATATTTCATACTTCGAAGCCTTCCCAGAGCCCAATTATATATATATATATTTCTTTTTATTTTTTTAAACAAAAGTCATTCTGTACATTTAGCAACTGTTGTATTTCAGAAGCCGGAGTAACGGCGTCTAAAATGTAGAGCCCATGATGAGCGATTAGCTGCTTCGACTTGCATATAGTAATTAAGCCAAAATTAAGTGGTGAAGAGTCGCAGCCATCCATCCCGGGCAGGAGCTGGTTCTGCTGACTCGGCACAACGTGAACCCTTGCGAGGGGCTACGGACAATGGCTGAGCAGCACAAAGAAAAAAGCTTAGGGGAATTTTTTAAAAGTGTTTAGAATTTACATTTAAAGTACAATGGGGTTGGCTTGCTTTTTTTTTTTTTTTTTTTTTTTTTGCTTTTGTTCCCACCCCCCCCCCAAGCACGTATTAGTCAAACCCAAAAAATTACATCACAACTTCTCCAAAGAAAACTCTAGGGGTGGCTTTGCCTTAGCACTCAGAGGTATGCACTGCCTGAATATTAGAACGTGGGCTTTCCTTGCTTTTTAGGTATTTTTTTTGGCTAATTGTTAGCTCTGAATGGCCACTCTACAGTGACTACTAAGGGAAGGTAACCCTGCCCTCCTGCAGCACAATTGGAAAGGAATGCAAATCCCAGTGCTATTCTGAGCATTCCTCTTCACACAGAGGAAGGAGAATGGAACCACCTTAAGTCCTTCTGAAAGGCTGAGGCTCAAAGGTATGTATTTGCTTAAAAAAAAAAAGTAAAAAAAAAAAAAGAAAGAAAAAAAATAGTGTAGTGATTGCAGAGAAAAGAGAAACCTGAGAGCTTATTCTCCAACAGTCAGACAGGGTCACCAAAACCAGACTAAATAGTCTGACTGCAGGGCAAAGCGCTGGGGCTGTCTGAAAAATGATCCTCTGGATGGAGGGAATAGAGAGAAAAACTAGGGAAGGAGGGTTGGGTGGGAATGCTGAGCTCCGAGGGACAGAAGGAACCAGAGTGTGACACCCAGCCAGCAGCCTGGCAGGGCCCAACACAGCCCCTGGAGGTGAAGGTACCTCCTGGGCCTTCATGAGACATCAAATGAAACCTTTTGCCTTTCAGAGAATGCTTTGTTAAGAGTTAGAATATTAAAGAAGAAGATTACAAAGAGTGTACATTCTCTTAATATTGCCCTCGGAGCAAGAGCAGCTCTTGCACCACCCAAGAGGAACCCACCGACTCACTTGGATTTTACTCCACGTCCTCCTGATCAAGGACCTTGAAGCAGATCTTGACCCTGGCAAGGGGAAACTCTAGAACCTTCTAGTGCCTGAGGAAGCACTCAGAGAAAGCTCATAACTCATCCTTGTTTCAGAGAGATGAATCTTGGTCCAGGAACCACTTGAAAGCTCTCTGTGTTAGGACTAGGTAGAAGTCTATGTTCTCCTTATTGCTCACATCTTACCAGAATACTACTATTAATTTATGGCTTTCATTTTTTTTCTCTAAAGGGTTCCTTTACTCTCAGTCTAGAGTCCAAAATGGTCTCACAGAACAGCTGGAGGAAAGGAACTCTAAGAGCAATGAGCAGAAACTTCACTCTTTATGAAAAGCTCCACACCACCCCCTCCTAACCAAACAGCACACCAGCATCTCACAGAACACAAGAACTTGGGTTTGTTTCAGAGAAAAAGCCTAAATTAAAACACCACGCTTGCTCCTTACCTTAGGCTATAAGGCCAACCCCCACAAATTTTACCCAAACCCACTTTCTTCCAGGGCTGATGTCGTTACCTTTATATGTGCTTCACCTGCCCTTGGTTTCCACCTGGTGAGGAGCAGGATGGCAGGACCAGGGCCCCCCAGCACCTGTAAAAGCCACCTGCAAGCACTAGAACAAGACACCAGGCTGTCATTGGGCTGCAGTGCTCCAGGAGGGGTTTCCCAGCCATCTCCTGATAGGTGCTGGACCATGACCTGCCACCCCATCTCCAGCATCTCCACACTCCTTGCCTGGGCAGGCTCTCTGTGTCTTTATAGCTTGCTGCCCATCAGCCTTCTAGGCTTTTTTTTTTTTTTCTGCTGATTTCTTTTCCTCTTCTAGACTCTTGTCACCTCTTCCTTAGTATTTAGCTTCATTCTTCCCTCTTACAGCATGGAAGCCCCCTTTCCGATGTTCTCCTTGGTGCCCAGTATCAGTTTATGAAATCTATTTATGGTGGTGTTCACTTGGGAAAGCCAGCTGTGCTTGAGGAAGCACCCCCATACCTACAGCAGGGGTGGGTGCTGGCTCTGGAAGGTATTTTTTTTGAGTGCAGAAGACTCTGGAAGATGAAGGGCATCCCACGAACCCCTCTGTGTCCATGGCCAGGATGAAGGGAACACACAGAGTGGTAGAAAAACCCCACAATTCAGCCGAATCAGGGGCAGATGACTGAGTAAACATGAAGCACTTGCCAGCTATTAGGCAAGCAAGAAACACACATTCAATTCTTTTAACTTATGACTGCACTTAATTACTGCTTTTTCCTCCCTCCATAAGCTACATATGGGATTAATAATAATGCTGAATCAGATATGTGCTCTTATTCACCAAAAAGAACAGAGCAGTTAAAATGAGCAGAGGAAGCTCTGATGAGGTAAAATACAAATGCTGTGGGGAGAAAACTGCCTTTTCATGTGAGGGTGGTGATCCCAGAGAAGCCAGGCTGGCCAGGCTGTGCCTCCATTGGCCCAGCTGTAGAGCAGATACCTGCCTGCAGGTGATCCTGGTGCCACCACTGAAAAGTGCTGTGGGTGCCCTGGGGACTGTTATATTATAGAATCATCCTAGAATCATAGAATGGTTTGGGTTGGAAGGGACTTTAAAGATCAGCCAGTGCCCCCCCCTGCCCTGGGCAGGGACACCTCCCACCACACCAGGTTGCTCCAAGCCCCCTCCAACCTGGCCTTGAACCCC
>JAOWAV010000005.1:29754001-29764001 GCA_028571045.1 Scolopax bukidnonensis
CTTGTGCTCCAGACCCCTCACCAGCTTTGTTGCCCTTCTCTGGACCCGCTCCAGCCCCTCAATGTCTTTCTTGTGGTAGGGGGCCCAAAACTGAACACAGCACTCAAGGTGGGGTCTCACCAGTACCAAGTACAGAGGGACGATGACTTCTCAGGTCCTACTCACCACACTGTTCTTGAGTGATGCCTTCGTGTCACTTTGAACTATAATCGCCAATTCATGGGGTGTGGAGTTTGCCGGCAGATCCAGCTCACACACGGCATGAATGTGGTGTGGACTCCTCGAGAGAAGCCGGGCAGGTTCCAGCACATGAGTGGGCATCTGGCCATGGACCCTTCTGATGGCAGCACTGAAGCAGTTGGTTCATTATCATTCTAAAGCCACTGTGATTTCCCCAAAGAAACTAAGCCGCAGGACCTTAAAGCCCATCGAGTTCCAACCCCCTGCCCTGGGCAGGGACACCTCCCACCACACCAGGTTGCTCTAAGCCCCATCCAACTTAAACACTTCCAGGGATGGAGCAACCACAGTTTCTCTGGGCAATGACCTGCTCTGACTTTTTTATACTAGTGTTCCAGTGCCTGAGACACAGCTGGCGTGTCAACGGGCTGGACACCATGAGGAGCACATGGTCCTGGCACCAGAAAGTGAGCAGCAGAGCTGCTCGGGTGGCTGCAGTTCAGCAGAGCCAGACTAGTGTCTGATTTCTGAAGATCTGCTCCTCTGACCTCTTTTTGGGCACCTCCCCAGCTCTGACAAGATGTGCTGTGCTGTTGACCACAAGAAGTGATCACAGAAGTGCTGTGCTGGTTGCTCCCGTGGTTTGAGTAGAGCATTTTTTCATCTGCAGGGGTGGCGAGGGAGCTGTGCCAGGGCAGGCTGGCACCCCGAGCAGCTGAGCCTTGATGTGAGGGTGCCATCCTGTAATGAATGCAGCTCAGACACACCTGATGTGCCATCCGAGGGAGATTGCGAGAGCATTTCAGAAGAATGCTTGATGCCCTCTGTCACTCATCGCCGGGAATAATGCTCCTCTCTGCTGTCACACCGCGCTCGTAGGATGTTGAATTAAACAGTGGGTCTTTTGATGCTGCTGAAGTAACTGTTGCATTAATTATCCATAGAATTTGCACATGCACCTTACATGGTGAAAAAAGGTATGCTTCCCCAAGACTAAGGCATATTTGAATTCTCAGCCCCCCTTTTCTCCCCACCAAATCTCCCATCGAGTCGCTTGGACGTCCGGAACGCCTTGTGCCCGGGCACTTCCCTATTGTTTATTAATGAACCGAACCTTGAAAGTAGGAGATCTTTGCCAGAGGTTATTTTTACTACCACGTTAGTTAAGGCTGAGCGTATTAATTTACATACCGATGAATAATTTACCTGCCATTAAAAAAAAAGCACCCAAAAAACCAAAAAAACAACTTATTCTGAAAGAATAAGCGCCGTTACCCGGGCGCTGCCCGCGGGTGGTGAGAATACACTGAAAAGTGGGATTTCATATGTACGGCCTCTGAAATTTCCTTGCAAAACCACCCTGGGAGGAAGGTCTTAAATGGCTGTGCAAAATAAAAATGTCCACAGCAGCAGGGCTTTCACGAGGTGTAGCTGAATCTTGAACTTTATAGCTTAAAAAATAGTATTAAATAGAATAATTGTGCTGCTACGTTTTTTTTTGTCGCTTGTGCTTTTCCTGAGATCTCTGTTTCCCCCTTAGATTCTCCACACCTACGGATTATTTATAGCATACCAGGACTCGAGCCTTATAAAATACCATGCATGACTTCTCCTTGCACTCAGTGCTCAGGGAGACTAGGCACTATTGGTAAAAGGTTTAACTTATTAATAGAGTAAAGCTAGAACAAAGCTCCGTAATTTGGTATTGGCTTTCCCAACCTGATTGTGTTTATTTAGAAAGCAGCTAAGACACAGGCATGTGGGGCTATAAATCAGCAGAAAATCAAATGCTAACATGTAAATAAATTGCAAATCAGCTGAGAAATTGGTTTCATTTTGAGACGATAAAGCATATTTCTCCTGTACTGATTTTATAAGGTGCCCCTTAAGAATTGTAATATTTCTGTGTGGTAATGATAAACATTAGTGAGTTGCTTTAGAAATGAAAAAATGGCAACCCTGTGGGGATTTGAAAAACATATGCACTTCAAATTTGAAAATCCAATTTAACTGTCCATTATATGGAGAATAAAAAAAGGTAAGGATAGGATAATTTTGCAGTTACACAGCATTTGACTAAATCTGATTCAGGGATGACAGCTACACTTTAAAAGCTACATGTCTGAATGTAAGGAGACAGCAAATCATTTATTTATGATTGTAATCTAGCTCCTGTCTAACAAGTTAACAACTGTGCAGAGTGCTCCCTGAGTGGAGGCAGCCTGTGTAGGCTTGTCAGTTAGCACTTTTTAAAACACTTTTCATAGAATTTCTGTTAAAAAAAAAAAAAAAAAAAAAAATAAAATAAAATAGACAAAAGAGAGTCCCTGTCAAATTTACCAAAACAAGCAGATGTTAAAATTGCAAAAGTTTGAAGAAACAAATCCTGTCCTTAATTCCGGACAAAGCACCTTTGGCGAAAAAAGTACACGGTAAGGAGGGATGGAAACAACAAAAATCTGGAATCTGGCACAAACCTGCCCTTCGTCAACCCTGTCCACCAGTTTCCCTACGTCTTGACCCCATTCCAGCTGTACCTCGCATCGGGCTAACGCTGCCCGGGCAGAGCAGTGACGTGTTTGTAGTTGTCTCAAAGTGAAATATTGGTGTAAGGGGTTTTTAAGGCCACTAAATCACCCAAACAGTTATGAAGAACTATGAACAGGTAAAATTTACCCCAGAGCTCTAATATCATCCAGGTAATCTAATATTGATATTATATTCACTCTCATTTTAAACCCTCTCAGTACCAAGGGTCTAGGAGGCAAATAATGTGACAGCATTTTTTCTGACGAGTAACAGGGAAGAACTGGTAAACTGTGGTCCATGGCCCCAGTGTCCATTTCAGACAGCTTTGGTAGAAATGGTCACAACCCACAGGACTATCCCCCAGCTGGAGAACTGGGTCAAATAGCGAAAAAGCTGGTATGGTATCAGAGGGGGGAGTGCTTTGCAAGAGGAGCTCTTCGGGTTTCACTGATTTCACTGAAATTTTAGAGCTGGAAGTGACCATAGAGATCATCTAGTCCAACTCTCCTGACAAAGCAGGATTGCCCAGAGCATGTTAGAGCATGTTACTCAGGACAGCATCCAGGCAGGTCTTGAAGATCTCCAGAGAAGGGGACTCCATGACCTCCCTGGGCAGCCTCTGCCAGGGCTCTGCCACTCTCACCGTGAAGTTTTTTCTCAGATTTGAGTGGAACTTCCCATGTTCCAACTTGTGCCCATTGCTCCTTGTCCTCTCACTGGCAACCACTGAAAAGAGTCTGGCTCCCTCCTCCTTCAACCCACCCTTTAGATACTTACAATTATTGATAAGATCTCCCCTCAGCCTTCTCTTCTCCAGGCTAAAGAGCCTTTCTTCATCAGGGAGATGCTCCAACCCTTGAATCATCTTTGTTGCCCTTCGCTGGACACTCTCCAGTAGTTCCCTGTCCCTCTTGAACTGTGGGGCCCAGAACCACCTGGGATGGTTCCAGCTGTGGCCTCACCAGTGCAGAGCAGAGGGGAGAATGACTTCCCTCCACCTACTGGCCACACTCTTCCCTATGCAGCCCAGGACTCTATTGGCCTTCTTGGCAACAAGAGCACATTGCTGGCCCATGGAAATTGTGCTATCTATCAGGACTCACAGATCCTTCTCTTCAGTAGTGCTTCCCAGAAGATTGGGGTTCTTCCTCCCCAGGTTCAGGACCCTACATTTGGGTCCTTTGGCCATAAGACCTGGTTTGATAAATGTGGGTGACAGGAGTTGAAACTGTACTGCTCCCAGTTTAGACTGGATTTTACACTGCCATAGAAGTGGAATAACAGTGGTCTGTTGTCCATTAGAAGGTGTGTGGGACCCAACTGTGGATGCCTACGGTGACTAGAGCAGGTCCAGTTCCACAACCTGCTGTGTGGTTGGATTTGACCCGCTCTTGGATTTGGTTGCCTCTGTTACTGGGGGGTCCTAGAAACACACACACTCCCCAGAGCTCCCCAACAGTGGTCATGGGCACCCCAGGGGGCATGGCTGGGCAGGCTCATCACCCCGAGACTTTCCTGGGCTAAGGGAAACCAGGTTTGTACAAGAACATCTGCCTATGAGAGACCAGGTGTGGGGTCAGCACTTCTCATCCTGAGAGGGGGTGGGTTTTTTAGAGCTGCCGAACAGGAGTGACTTTTTACTTTGTATTCCCTGACTTTTACTCACTTTTTAGCAAGAATAAAAATAAAGAAAAAAAACACCAAATCAAAACAAAACAAAACAACCAAACCCTTGTTCTGATTATTTCATATCATGCAAACTCCCCGAGGGGAGGAAAGCCACTTACCTTTCCAAAGGTGTCTGTGCATCTTCCCCTCCGCTAAAGGACAAAATCTCCCTGGGTGTCCCCCCCCCCAGGTCAGGGTGAGGGTGAGGGTGGCAGCAGAGGTGCCAAAAGCACCTCCAGATGTGCGGGAGGATGCGGGCTGGCGGCAGCCCCACCGGGAGCCGGTTTGTTTATTGTGCGTGAGAATCACAAGCCACTAAACTAAAGGGAGAAAGTTGGAGACGGTGGTTGTCAGAGAGTATCACCCTCACACCCTCTGCTGAATGCTAATAAGTGTAAGTAAACACAACAAGTCTCTGCCTGTTTATTTATCTTGGACTCGGTCAGCAGCTGAAAAGACAAGAGTTTTGCTTTTTCAGATAAAATAATTCTTTCCAGATAGAAAACGCTGGGTTTGTAATTCATGATTTTTCCTTTTATTTTTTTTTTTTGATACAGGCAGAGAAACGTACCAGCAGAGTCTCAGTGATGCAGGTAAAGCCTGGTTGGTTTTAAATGATATTTTTCTGATAAGTTATTTGAAATATGCTTTGAAAATAGCCAACAGCAGAGTCTTTTGGAAAAAAATCTGCAGTAGGAAAGTGGGGGCTGCTGATTGCACTCTCGCTGACCACTTATTCTTCGGCTGGAAAGGAATGCCTAGAGTGTTATTTAAATTAGATTAAAAGTAAAAGTGTTTTAGATAGTGTCGGAGTCTGCCACAGTCTTTTTTCTTAAGGGAGGGAGGCGAAAAAATTCAGAAATCAATGTTTAATTAAGATCGCTGGGGTCTTAGGTAATTGCAGTTTTCCCTCCCTGTGTCCTCACCCTTTCTGTGCCTCAAAAGAACAACAGAAAAAAATGTAAAAATAAATAAATAAATAAAAAATGTTATGCCTGTGTTTTGGAAAACGTTGTTACCGTGTCGTGGTGCGGAGGGGACACGTCCCCCTCGGTAATTCCAGAGCGGAGGGGCTGGAAGCCCCTGGGGGGCTGAGTGACAGCCTGGGCTGAGCAGACAGAGCCTTCGGCAGCCGCTGGCAGCCGGGGCCGGGGCTGGGCTGCAGGTTGGCAGGGGAAGCCAGGAGGCCGTGGAAAATGGCACCGTTAAAGCAGCCAGCAATCTGTGGGGTCCTCAGAACCTTATCGCCCATGCGAGTCAACAACTGTGCTAAATTGAAATGGTAGAGTTGATTAAACGACGTATTTAAGGCCCCATAAAAGAGAGCCGGCAAGGCAAGGACGGGAGCGGGGCGAGCGCGGCGGCAGGGGGAGAGGCGGCGTTTGGGGGGGTTTATCTTACCACGAGCAGCAGGCTCAGCCACTGATCTAATCAAATTATTCAGCATTAAAAAACTGCCAAGGCATTCCAGTGCTGCAGCTTCCAGAGGCCCAGCTGGGATCAAATGCTAATCAACATCTCCACGATATTTATTCCCACTGTCAGTCTGGTACGTGTTTGTTTTCCGAGCGCTGCATGCTAAGCTGAAGGATCAAGATGAATCGGTGGAGATGGGAGATGACGAGCAGCCGGGCTAAATGTATAGGAAAAATAGCAGTTATTGGGAAACGGGGCCGGTGGGAGATGCTTGGAGGGAGACGAGGAGCCGGGATGCAGCCACGAGCTGGTGGCAACCACTGTGGGATGGTGGCACGGGGCGCAGCACGCCGTGTCCCCTCGCACCCAGGTGCCACTGCTGAAGCCCCTTTCACCCCCCGAGCATCATGGGGCTGGTCCTGCTCCAGCTCCTCAGCACGGTGGGAAGGATGGTACCCAGCAGCGTGGGGATGGCCACACCAAGCAGTGGCCCTGGGGACCCTCCAAGGCCACATGCAAACCAGCGAGGTTCTCCTTAAGCGCTAGCCACCGGAGCGCTGGGAGACTAATTAATTTCCTTTTTGTTTTTCAGAGTTTCATTTTTAAATTACAGTCTTCCCTCCTCTCTAATAAATACTCAACAATTAAAGCTTTTTTTTTTTTTTCCCCGACATGCGATTCCAACATCTCAGTGTCCCACCCTCCTGTCACCTTCCCTGCCATAAACAGATTCGTAAAAACTGCTTTTGACGCCCCAGCTGCCATTAGCCACTTAAAATCCCATAATTATCATCCTATCATGGGCCTGTTAACGAGCAGTAAAAATAAGGCCATTGAATATGGTAATTTATTCGTAAATTAGCCTAATGAGAATAGGTTTCAGACACTGTTTACTTTCTAGCTGCCTGTTTCGGTGCGGCGCAGGCTGGCTGGGCTGGGATGGCAAAGCTGTTTGTTGGTACGGGAGCCTCTGCCTGGGTGGCAGCCTCAGCTCCCGCTCCGGTGGGAAGAGCTGGTGTTCCAGTGTCATCCCTGCTCCCTCCCAGGGCTTCCCACGCAGCCTTCTCCTCCTCTTCCATCAGCAGCACCGGTCTCCCCACTGGTGGCACTGGGCGCCGTATGGTGGGGATGCCCTGGGCGCTGCCCGCCCCCAGCCAGAGACTGCTGGCGCCGATGATTCCTCCTTCTTTTATATCCCTAAGGCTGGAAAACATGTTTGCTGCTGGAAAAACTGCACCGTTGGCTCCCCAGGAGCTTCCTCAGCCTCTTAATTTGTGGAGGTTAAAGACACGGCGCCTGAAAAGCCCCAACCAGCTCGAAGCAGCAAAGTGTTTCCTCACGGAGCAGTTTTCTGAGTTTTCCGACCGTCACAGCCCATCCCTGTGCTCTCCAGAGCTGAGTAAAAAATACCAGGAGAAGAGTGGCAGAAGGTCGTTGTGCCATAAACACTTCACAATGCAAAATAGAAAGAATTTTCCAGGGGCCAGTTTTAAGAAAGGAAAGAGTGAGGATGCCAGGGGAGGCAGCAGTGAGAGGAAGCCTCAGCCCTGCAAAAATGAGTTAAAGGGAGAAACCTGGGGATGCTTTTAGAAAAGAGGGGAGGGATGTGTTGGGGTCCCTCACGCCGGGTGAGGGGATGCCCCCTGATGACGTTCAGCAGGGTTCCTCAAGCAGCTCCACGGGCCAAGGTGAGCAGCACCAAGGACCAGGCCCTGGGAAGGTGATGTCACCCACTACCCTGGGGACAGCCAGGCAAAGCCCAGCGGCGCGCTGTCCTCCTTGCTCTCTGCTCAAAGGAAACCTCTGCCAAAAGCTGCCCCAGAGAGGCCAGCACCCACAGGGGACACAGCAATCCCCCCCCAGCTGCATCCCCCAGCTCCTCCGGGCACCAGCTCGGCCAGGGCATCCTGCAGACTGTCTGGATGGGGCTTGGAGCAACCTGCTCTGGTGGGACGTGTCTCTGCCCGGGGCAGGGGGGTTGGAACTCGATGATCTTTAAGGTCCCTTCCAACCCAAGCCATTCTATTCTATGATTCTATGACTCTGTGCCCTTTGGTGGCCAGCCACCAGCTAAAGCCACTGCTGAATTAAAATGCCCAGCAGCCGGGCGTGAAGAAGGAAGAAGAGCCCTGAACTGACTCTGCTTTGAAGCCAGAGCTGATGGGTCTGAACGCGGCGGCACCTGGGCGGCTGGTGGGTTTTTTTCCCAGCTCCATCTTTGCAAACAGTTATTCTCAGGCAGTGGAGTGGTAATAAACCCCTGAATGAATGAGGATGAGAGGTCCTTTCAGGGAAGAGGTGAAGAGCTCTTGACTATGAGCCTTTCACCCTCTAGAGTATTTTCATTCCTAGGCTGGCTATAAGCCAGGAAATAAATCTGCGGGGCCAGAGCTTCGCGGCTGAGCGGCTGAGCCGGAGCCCGCAGCCCCCTCGGTGCTGCCACCCACCCCTTCTCCCCGTGTCCCCATGGGGAGGGGGCTCAGACCTGCCCCTCCGCCCGCTCTTGCAAAGTGGCCGGGCTGTGCTGGGGGTGTTGGGGGTTGAAAGATGCGGTTTGGGAGAAGCCTCGTGAGAATTAGCAACACCCGGGGTGCCCTCTCAGGGGGAGGGGTCAAGTGCATGCACTCATCAGCCCCTCGACGGCGGGGGAAGCCTTGTTACACTGAGCCTGACCCTTCCATCCTTAGTGTAAAGGGGGTGAATTTGCCACTCCTGGCTTCTAGCCGTGTCCCCCTTGTTCCTTCCACAGAGACTTTTATCCGGGAGAAAGAACGTGGGCAGCCTGGGCAGCTGTGGCACATCTGGCCTGGGAGAAAGCCATGCTGGTGAGGAGGTGGCTGTCCCTGCCTGGAGGCAGAGCCGGAGCATCCCGTGCCATGGGGGGCAGCAGGTCCCTGCCCCAGGCTCTCCAGCTGGCAAAGGGGCCACCAACACCCCCCGACATCAAAGCCACTCGGGCTCCAAATGGAAGTGAAAGGCAAAGGCAAATTCCAGGAAAGTGCCTGCATCCCTGGGTGCCCCGTTTCCTCCAAGCAGTGGTTCCTTCCCAAAAGATCCTTTTTTTGACCCAAAACAAGGTCAGTCACAGTCCTTAGCATGTGCCTGTGATGAGGACCCAGCAGTGCCCAACTCTGGAGGGGTCCCTCACACCCCCAGTGACAGCCCCTGCCAGTGGCGACCATGAAAATCAGGTGCTCTGTTGTGGTAGCAAAAGTCCAGTAATTCATCCCATTCCTATCAAGAATCCTGACTGGTTTCCAGTGCCCGATTTCTGCAGGGTGCAGGAGGAGAGAGGGAATAGCAAAGTCTCCGCCGTGGTCGCAGCCTTGCTGCCTCCCACCGCTCCAGCGATCGCCCTCCGCCGTGGCTGCACTCCTGCCTTTCCGCCTCCTAATTTAATTACAACTTGTTTCTTTCCTAATTATAATGCTCGAATCACAGAAGAGCTTAAGGCCACTGTAGCAGGGAGGCTGGTGGCTGTCTCCTCTTTGCTAAAATGGCCCCACTGTAATTTCACTTCCTTCTGATGGAGATTATAAACACTTTGTGTCAAACCACTTCCCAGCAGTTCTCACAGTGTGAAAACGATTGAGGTCAGGAGATGTGCACAACCTACCCATCAGCTCGAGTAGATTCCTCAAACACTGACACGCAGCCGAACGGCGGGGAGGTCACCTCGGGAAGAAACAATCCCTTCCAGCCACTGAGCAAGTACCAAATTGCAGTGTCGGGAAATAATCATGTGGAACACGGCAAAAAGAGCTCCCCAGGTAATAAATGGTTAACAAAAGCAGCCACTTCCACCCAGCATAAATCCCACCGTAATCATTGTAAGTTAGTTAACCTATTAGTGGGTTGTAATAAAAGCAGCACATCCCTTAGCGAGACTCAGAGGACACTCTAACATTTGGCTCTTGGAAGAACCTGGTTCGGAGAAGCCGTGGAGGACACGGAAGAAATTCTTTCTTCTTTAGGAAGTATTTCTTTGGTGTGAGGGTGGTGAAAACCTGGCCCAGGTTGCCCAGAGAAGCTGTGGCTGCCCCATCCCTGGAGGGGTTCAAGGCCACGTTGGAGGGGGCTTGGAGCAATGTGGTCTTGTGGGAGGAATAGGAATACAAAATAAATAAATAAAAAAAAGCATTTGGTGTGAACTGCCCTGAGCATTCAGAGAAATAAGATACCTCCCAAAATAAGGAGAGTTTCTGTT